>CM046838.1:19297337-19429837 GCA_025618425.1 Heliocidaris tuberculata
GAATGGTTCTAGTATGAGTTATAGTTGGGTTGATCAGTGATGGATTACACGCACCAACCCACACACATACATGCACGCACACCCCCACGCACACACGCACACCCCCTATATATGCAGCAATGGAAATACCCACATGAGAGTCTACCCGGGGTAGCCCCCCCCCCCCCGGTAGACCAACCCGGGTCGATTAGCGAACTTAAACATTTTACGTATGTTTCGGACCATTTAGTCCAACCAGGGTAGATAAGAATCCCAACTGCCTATATCACAATCATTTTATACACTTTAGTTTATTGTCAACCCAGATTTGTCTTTGTGTCCATTAAGTCAACCCAGGGTAGATAGCAATTCCTACTGTCTATACCACAGGCATCCACAAATACGAGTCTGGGTTGACAAGAAATTAAAACATCTGAGACACATGTGATATAAACAGTTGGAATTGTTATCTAACCTAAGTTGACTAAATAGCCACAAAACTACTCTGGGTTGACAAACTAAAACGTCTAGGATTCCTGTGATATAGACAGTAGGAATTGTTATCTACTCTGGATTGACTTAATGGACACAAAGAAACTCTGGGTTGACAATAAACTAAAGTGTCTAGGATGATTGCGATATATAGCAGTTGGGATTCTTATCTACCCTGGGTGGACTAAATGGCCACAAATATTACTCTGGGTTGACAATAAATTAAAGCATCTGGGACACCTGTGATATAAATAGTTGGAAGTGTTATCTACCCTGGGTTGACTAAATGGCCCAAAACATACGTAAAATGTTTAAGTTCCCTAATCGACCCGGGGTTGGTCTACCCGAGGGGGGGGGGGGGCTACCCCGGGTAGACTCTCATGTGGGTATTTTCATTGGTGCATATATATAGTGGGATGAATTCAAGCCAAAGATACTCAGGAAATTTAAGCTTTCGTCTTTCGACTTCATCAGAAAGAGAAGATACAATCACTCAGAAAAGCATGGCAAAAACCATACTCACAAAATACAAAGAGAGGACATAATCATATCATGTCAGTATTATAATCATATTATTTCAGTATTTTTATCTACTGAGAGAATAACTTATTAGTCTATCAATTTTTGAATGATTATGTATTTTCTTTGTATTTTGTGAATTATTCTCACTTCACTTAGTGCTTTGTTAGCTTTTGTCATACCTTTCTGAGTGATTGTATCTTCTCTTCATAACTGTTTCAGAATAAATTTCTGGTGAAGTCGAAAGACGAAAGCTTAAATTTTCTAAGTATCCTGCGTCATCTTTGGCTTGAATTCATCCTACTATGTTCTGTATCACCCAAACCAAAGCGAATGGTAAAAGTAGATTCAACTTTATCGCATATATAATATATATATATATATATATATATTATATATATCTTTCAATCATGAAATATTCATATTTTTGTTAATTCGGATTATATGTATATATATATATATATATATATATATATATATATATATATATATATATATACATGCATATATATTTCTCACAATTATATTATTTCAACAAGAGTTGCCAAAGCTATATATATATATATATATATTGGATCTGTAGCCTGGAATATTTTTTCAGAGTGAAAGACTAAACATAATGCTACAAAGTCCGTTTACAACATAATATTAACTACCAGACTTCTGTGTGAACGATTCGTTTCTGATCGGAATGATAAGACATCATGGTTGTACGACTCATGCTCCGACGAAAATTTCTTAGCGTCACTTTCGTACACTAATACACTTTAACCCTGGAACACTATACTTAAACCTAAACCTAACCTAAGACCCTATTACAGCCCTAACCTTTACCCTATATCTTTGAAGAAATAAAGCCTAGGACAATTGTCGCGGGAACATATGTCAAAGCACCGAGGTAATTCACAACAAAAGGAAGTTATCAAATTATTCAATTTAACTATCAGCCCGAGTTTTCTAATCTATTTTAAGATATAAAACCATGATTTACAATAGGCCTAATATTGTGTAAATTATAAGCTTGCATAAGACAATCGTAAGATTATGGATAACTTTTGAGTGCATTATTTTGATGTGAGTTTCTTAATATGCATGGTTGAGTTCAAGTAAATTTCTACGGTTAACACTTACCGGATGAGATACAAAGGATAATGAACAATGCCACGGTTAGTGCTACTTTACCCGCCATGATACTCTCAACATCACGCTATCCTGAGTAAATGATTACAACCCTAACGTGAGGAGCCTTTGGCCTCATTTGTATCTGAGGAGTCATAAGAGGGGGGGGGGGGGTCACCTCCTCCCCTTTAATTTTTTTCTTCTGCAATTCTCTACTTTTTGTTAAAGGTTTACAATGTCAGATAATATGACAGGAACTGTTGCTTTATTTCGGCTAACCCAGCCCAACACCCCTCCCTCGAAAAGCAAATGTTCTAGCAACGCCCCTGCACTTTATCATGTACAGTGTTATCTGATGTTATTTGAATGAGTCCATATTCCAAATATTGTTTAAACAGATGTTTGTCTTTCATCGTGCATGATTAACTAGCAAGGAATATGAAAATATTGAAAGTGGATTCAATATATCATGTTTGTTTACCATGTTTACCAAGTTATTAACTTTTGTTTGATTAAATTCACATTTTCAATAGTTTAAAGCGTTAACATTATATAGAGACCGTACATGTATACAAAAGTCGGATAAAAGGGAAGGGTATAAGGTAGCAGGGTTCCCACTTAGCCGAGTTATAGTGGCGAGTTATGGAGAGTTGTGGCGAGTTGCCTCAAGGAGGCACTCGCGATAACTCGCGTAAAGCTCTTCATGTAACTCGGGATAACTCGCATCAACTCGGCACGGCTCGGCGTAACTCGTTGAAACTCTGCACAACTCTCCTTGAAGTCGCAAGCAGTTCCAAAATTTTTGAACATGTTCAAAATTTTTGCTAACTCGTTGTAACTCGTGCTGAACTCGTTTAAACTCGTAATATACTCGCAATACTCGCAACATACTCCTATTACTCGTAAGAAGCTCGAGATACACTCTTCATAACTCGCCACCTTCAAGTATACCCGAGTGCTATTCGAGTTTCCACGAGTGGGATACGAGCACTACGATTGTGTTACGAGTCAGGCAGAGTTGCCCACGAGATTAACGCGAGTTTAGATCGAGCACGGCGACTTACAGCGAGTTCAGATCGAGCACGGCGTCTTACAGCGAGTTTTGTATGAGCTTATTCAGAGTGCACTGCAAGCGCACCATGATGTCAGCTGGCCTATAAATATGCAGTGATTTACATTTCCCCAAAAGTATTTTCAAGATAGAACACATTTATTCAACCCTAAACGCACGTGTATACAGAAAAATAGGCCATCGCCATTCCATTTCCACAACTACCAACAAACAAGGCAAGAAACATGCCTCGGCTCAAGAAATCCAAGAGTGGTGGACATGATTTACATATGGTGCATATGATTTACATATTCACACTAATGCATACATGTATGACAATACATATTCACACTAATGCATATGGGCCATTCTTTGTAAAAACTTTTTTTGACAAATATGAAGGTAATTCTTGCCGTTTTTGAACAGTATATATTCTTGAAGAGCAATGGCTAAAGTTAAATGGATAACATTTTTTTCATTAATTGAAGACCCAATTATGCTAATTTTCATACAATTACATTGGCATAAGTTAAAGTAAAATAAAAGTTAAAAAATAAAAATCCCTTTTTCACCATATAATAGTCATCTCTCAGTATGAGCTTTAATAGTTGTCACTATATAGTGAAATCATACCCTTCCTAGGTCCTTTTGCAAGTAATTGAGTTGAAGGAAAAAGAAAATTTGTCTATGCATTATTTATGCAATAATTAACATGCATAATTAAGTAATTCTAATGTCACACATGTGACCCAAAAACAAGAAAAGTTTATGCTGATTTCACTCATTAATGCACCGGCTTAAATTCAGTTTAAGCAGTGGGATCGCAACGTTGAGGGGTAATTTCTAAAATTTAGGGGCACCGATAAGGACTATTTCTGGAAAAAAAAGGGGGGAGGCACCTATAAACAACGGGGAAAATACACAATCTCTAAACATTGTCATATATACCCTACATTGGTTGTGATTACATTTATAAGGATTTCAATTATGTTTCTCACTTACATACTCTAATATAATTTACAGCATTAAAGTCTGCAGTTGAGTTTGATGACTTACATATTAATGTGCGAGCGAGCGATGCGAGCGAGCAATTTTTAAGATCTGTGAGGCTGCATGGTGATCAACAGCATCTTATAAAGAGAGAGAAAAAAAAGTTCTGAAAGGTGTTTGAACACAGTCTCGGCATGAGAGACTGAAAAAACCTCTAATAAGTAACATAACTATATCAAATATAAATGTGAGCGAGCGTAGCGAGCAAGCCTTGACGAAATTAAAGTAAAGTTGCTCTAAATCACAAATTAGGGGCACAAATTATGGAGCAAGAAAAAAGGAGCCCTTATCATGAACGATAATTGCACTTATCAAAAAAGAAAAGGAGCAGGAGTATGTCATATTAAAAAGAGCAATTATCAGAGGATGAAACATGTGGTATTTAGTCGCACATGAATATTGCCAATTTATACCAGAGGTAAAAAGGGCACTTATGAGAATGGAAAAGGGGTGTTTTTGTTTTTGTTTTGTTTTGTTTTTTATAAAGGAAGAGGGGCTCTTATCAGAAGGAATTGTACTTCTAAGAAAGAAAAGGAGCCCGTTTCAAAATGAATTAAGAAATCTTATCAGAGGTGTAAAGGGGCACTCATCAGAGATGTTATGTGTCATTTAACAGTAAGGCGGAAGGGGAACTTGTCGAATTAGAACGGGCACCTCTCAAATTTAAATAGATCGATGATATGGCCACAGGTAAAGATGCACTTATCAGACGGAAAGGGGGTAATTCTTGTATCTGAAAAGTGAGAATGGAAAAAAGGCAGTAATTGAATAGGTACATTTGATGCAATTGATTTAAAGGGGCATTGTCGAAGGAATGATTTCATTAGGAGTTTTATGAGAGATCAAAAGGGAAGAGGCTCGTTTATAAAAATAAAATAAAGGGAGCACTTATCAGAAAGAATAGGGGCAATTATAAGATGGGAAAGGGGAACGTATTATAATATAAAGGATACTTATAAATGGGGAAGGGGCACTTCTTACTAAGGAAAAGGGACAGTTGTCAAGAAAGAAGGGGCACCTCTCAGATTTTAATAGGCCTCTGGCAATTATCAATGGTAATGAAATCAAATTTTAAGATTGTGGAATTCAACGGGCAGGAATATAAAGGACAGGGAGCACTTATCTAAAGTAATCTATGTAAAAGGGGGAAGTTCTAGGATACCCAAATTTCCTGAAATACTGGGAACACTGTACCTCCTCCCTCCACCCCACAGCGCCTGATTTGAAATAATCCTAAAATTTCTCTAAAGAGTTGATACGTCATTCTTAATCCTGAAAGAAGACTCATGAACTTATAGAAGATGTGATAGATAGACTGTCATTTTAGATAATGCTGTACAGTCCCGAGAAGTCACGTGAAAATATCTGAGCTTTAACTACACTTTGTTTATGATATATATATATATATATATATATATATATATATACCATGCTTCATTAGGCCTAGATTTTGCATTAACTGTGCATTAAAGAGGCGGGGATGTATTGCCAATTCATACCAATGGAAAACATGTTAGTAATGGACATGGATGAGAGATTTTGATATATAAAATAGGAAATATCGGAACATTCAAATCATATCTTTAGCATTTTATCTGCATTTTATAGGAATTCTCACTACAATAACAGTCTTTTATATTAATTTTATCAATTTTATCAATTACTAGAAATTATTTCTTCCTTGAAAATTAGGGGGATTTTTTTTTAATGTCTACTCAAAAAAGTGGGGGGGGGGGGCTGCAGCCCCCAAGCCCCCAGCCCCCCCCCCCCCCCCGGTTCCGCGGCCCATGCCAAATATGATTCTCGTTCTTTAAATATCGCCCAACTAACTTTGTCACACACGTTACCTGAGTGCAAATGGTCAAGTGCATATAAATTGGGCAAGTCGTGTGTATATACAATCTGTTTTATCTATTATTGTTGAGTTTCTTGACCTATTAATTCTGTTTTCACTTTTTGTATTCCTTCTGTTTAATCCTCTGAATTGATTGCGTAACCCTATATAATTATGATCAAAGTGCAATAAGCTATAAAGTTTTAAACTAAAATTAAATTCATATTTTATTTCATTTCCAACAGAAAGAAAAGACAATGGCTTAAGAGATATTATTACAGAAAATATGAAAAATATATGTACAAATTCATGTTTTCTTAATAAGTGTACAAGTACACTGAACATAATAATGAATTATTAAAAGAAATTCATGATTTCTGAGGAAATGAAAACAAGCTGAAGATAAATATACTTGTATATCAGCATGAAAACTTTTGATTTATTTACTTTGATTCTTTGGTCTGAACATTAATGATAATGATGATAGATGATATTAATGATAATGATATATAATAATGATAATAATTACAATAACAATAATAATAAGAATTAATAATAACAATAATTATATGTCTTGTTTACCCAGGGTAGACTCATCAATACTTAATACTGTTCTTCCTGAGGACTCTACAAGCATATTATTACTCTGGTTTTAGCACGATAACCCAACCGTAGCGCTCAGTGCATTCAAGAAATAAATCCTACAGGTACTCACTTACTACACCTGGATCGAGCATGGCAAATGCAGATAAAATGTCTTGCCAAATGACGTTAGTGCAATGACAATTAAATTGAACCCCATACCTTGTGATCTGCAGTACGGTTAGTCGGTTACTTATGTACTAGACCAAAACACCTCCACAGTATCTCAATAAATATATGATATCCATAAATGTATGAAAATGAAAAAGAAAAAAATTGTGTGTTCCCTGTGTATTTTTCATAAAGAAAAGATTTGAGAATCACTTTCTACCGTGTTGATGATAATTAAGAGCTAATCCAAAATGAATTAAAAATACTAAATATTGTGATTTTTTTTTCAATAGTTCACCAAATCTGTACACATTACCTATGGTATGTCACACACGTGACCATACATCATGATACAAAATATTACATAACAAAAATCTTATGCAACTTCCAACAAAATTAATGCTATTTTCTAAGAAATAGTACCATGAAATATAACTATATGAACATTGAAGCTTCTGAAAATTCAAAAGAGATTTAAAAATAAAATGTAAGTTTCAAAACCCCGCTTCTGTGCGAGGTCACACACGTGACCTGAACGTGTTGACCTCTGACGTAGAACAGGTATCATCACTGACAATTTTTTAATCATTTAATCCATGTACCTATGTCTGTTTTTACTTTATATACAGGAAAAACCAACACACTTGGAAGGTTATTTACATTATACATAGCTCACAATAGCCCAGTTCCCTGGGATTTTTGTCAAACACGTGACTAAGAATGGCCCCTTTGCATCACTTTGGTCTCCTAGCTCTTGAACATGTTTTTCTGCGGCGCCTCCTTGACAACAGGGTCGCTCAAATTGTGCAGAAGACCAAGGTCTCTTCTTCCTCAAGCAGAGAGAAAATGCTTCTGGCTTCCATCTTTATTTTGCAGAGCGCCAAAAAATATGCATCCCCCTTGGATCGTGTGAAACTCGTAGAAAGCTCTTATCACTCGTAACAAGATCTTGATAACTCGTTGGTAGATCAGTATCAGTCGTTGAAAGATCGGTATAAGTCGTACACAGGTCATCGCAACTCATACCAAGCTCGTTGTGACTCGTTTCGCGCTCGGTTCACTCGTGCAGCTATCGTAGTAAACTCGATGTTGCGTCGTATATCACTCATGCAAGTCTCATAAAATAGGCAAATTTCGCGCGAGTTCACGCGAGTTCAAGCTCGCGCAGCTCGGCACAACTCGGGACTCCAACTCGGCTAAGTGGGAACCTTGATATGTACATTTTTCCTTTTTTTTTTTTTTTTTTTTTTTTTTTTCTTCTTCTCACGCCACCTAGAATGCGGCTTTATAACAACAAACTTATGTATTGAATGGAAAAAAAACACAGGATCTGTTTGTAACTCTGAAAGTTAGAACTCTGTTCTAGGACAACAATGGCCTAGATAACTTCTCACAATGACAACTACCACCTATGTGAGTTGTAGTCGCTTTGGGGGATTAATTTACCAAAAGGGTACCGTAAGATGTTTGGAGAATTGTCCCGGTAAGTTTTCCAGTGGGTAGTTGTATAGGGACAGTGGCGTTGCGGGGTTCCAGCTATCGATGGGGGCACCGGGCTTGTTAGGTGGATGAAATGCAAATTAACAAGGGTAATGAGAAGGACGGTGTGGAAGGGGCTCTAATCACCTTCTTCTCGCGTTCCATTCCCTTTCTTCTTTTGTTTCTTTCTCTCTTACTCTCTCTCTTTCTCTGCCTCTCTATCTTATTTCCAATTTTTATTTATTTCTTTTTTTCGTGCCCCCTGTTCCCCCATAGATACGCCATTGTCTTTGCGTCATTGTCGGGGTGTAGTTTTCCTATAGCCTTTGAACAATACGAAGAGGCACTTTAAAGATTAATTGACAAGGAATTATGCAAGAAAAAATATGCCCAACGTATATGACTAAGCATGAAACATTTTGGCTCTTAACATAATTGCATTTTGAATAAAAACTAGAACTTTAATTCGTCACTGAAGACGAATTAGGTGGTCTGTCTGCCCGTTGGCAAATTGCTTTGTAAGATGTGATAATATTTACGCAAGATAATAATCCTGATAATGTTTGCAATGGATGGAGACTTGCATCAAAGAAAATTGGACGATTTGATTTTGCAGGATACATGGGAGATTAACCCCAAAGCTTTAATACACGACGGCGAATCTGATTTCGCATAGGGTTGTAAACTACTGTACACTACATTCTATTAGACATAACACGCAAAATAAAGAAGTTTATTACATTGTTTGTGATTGTATATGTTATAATAGTTGAAGGAGATGGTCAAATGAAAGGCATAAAGAAGAAAAAGAAGAAGAAAAAAATGGACCCACCGGGGTTCGAACCTGGGTCACCGGAATGGGAGGCAAGTGCTTTAACCAATATACCAAAATATTTCTCATACAGATAACACGTAAACGAAAAACGGGATTGTCAAATCACATTTTATAGTTAAAAAATGGGCATGATCCCGAACATCTGATCAAAAACTGGAGGGCACATTCGTGAAAGCTTATAGTCTCAGCTATAACATACTAAAATTGGGAAGAAAATCTATCACAAATTACAGAGATACTGCTCAAAAAAGACTGGAATGTAGAATTAAGATTTTGAGAAAAAGTCATGTGCCATAAAGAATACACGCAAAATGTGAAAAATTGACATGCCTCCTTTAATTGCCAAAATACGGCATGATGCCTTTGTCAAAATGAAAAATGGTGTAACTGAGCTTATAGAAAATTGTCTCAGCTACAACACATCAAAATTTGGAAGAAAATCGACAACCTATCACTGAAATATTGTCAAATGAATACACAAATTATGACGTCATTTTTTCAAAATCCAATTTTTCAGTTCATATGCAAATATGACGACGTTCCGATCGACCACTCAATTTTATTCATGAATTCAAATGGAAAACTTATAGGCTTTCAGAAAATGTAAAAAAAATGGGGGATATCCACGCATTCTGACGAGCTATGGCGGATTCTATATAGGCTTGTTTTTACCGCTTTTTACATTATATTGCCCATTGACGCGGGCACGAATTTGAAAGTTTGACGCGCGAAAGTTTGACGCATTTTGTTGATAGGTTATGTTGACCCTTGACCTGAAGTTTATGTGCGTCAAATATGGTTCATTTTTGATGACTCGTTATGAAGATATGATCGATAATGTGATTTCACATAATGGCGCCTGGATGACGTCACGATGACCTGATGACCTTGAAAAGTTTCCTAGAACTTGACCTTATTAGATCTGATACCTGACGAAAATTTAATGATAGTTGAGAGAGCCAAATGTGAGTAATCACGCTCACAAAAAAGTGGTATAAATAAAGAATAATAAAGAAAATTCTGACGAAATTAGGTGATCTGTCTACGAGAGACCACCTATATATATCTTTCAATCATGAAATATTCATATTTTTGTTTAATTCGGATTATATAGTATGAACTTACAAATCACCGGCTCTCAGCCATCCAAGACAATTGACATGATAGAAAATATGAAGGGTTGTTACACTCGTCAATAACAGGCAATCCTAATGTTATTCATCCATTGAGGGGAGAATTCTGAAATGAGTTATATCAAATCAATCTTTGTTACATGTACGAATCAAATATTATTAATATACTCTGATATGTTTACATATTTTGTTATTTGAATTGTAGTTCAGTTGTTAATTTTTTTTCTCTCTCTCTCTCTTAAAAATTTTTTTTTTTTTAAATATTGATGAACATAATGATGTTTAATAAAGTCAATTAAAAAAATATATATACTAGGTCAGGAAAGGTGGCTAGGACTATAATTCACAGGGGGGTATTACTCTATATAAAACCTCTCGTCAAAAGTTAAATAATAAACTTTTAACAAATAATTTTTGTTCGAGCTTTTGTCGGGGTTTTAACGATCTCGTCAGTGTGACTGGGTTATTATGCAACCTATACATGTATTTTTTTTTATAGGTTTCCTCCACAATAATGCAGCTAGCATTTATTTACTTACCAATTACAGCGTAAATTTCATTTTGTTTTAAAACCGGATTTATGTGCTATAATTCATTCTTAAAGGGGAATGAAACCCTGGGGGATCAATTTAAATAAAAAGAGAGGATAGAGAGAAGCAATTAAAAACAAAAGTTCCATTACAATCGGTTAAGAAATGAGAAAGTTATGAAAGTTTGAAAAGTCTCAATTTACTTTATATAGCGATCCTCAAATTGGCAGTGTTGCTTCAAAGTGACAGGTAGAGTAGGACAACGCCCTTCATGTGTTTTCTACACTACACGAAATTTCATATTTTTTCCATTATATCTAAAGATGATGCTTGTCTTTTTGTGAACTCAATTATGTTGTGTCAAATACATTTCTCCATGATATATCTTGAGCTAAGAAGGAGACAAGCTGCACTTTGAGAGATAATGGGGAAAATATGAAATTTTGTGTACAAAACATATGGAGAGTTGTCCTACTAAACCTGTCATTTTGAAGCAACATTGCCAATTTGAGAATCGCCATAGAAAGTAAATTGAGACTTTTCAAACTTTCATAACTTTCTCATTTCTTAACCGATTTTGATGGAACTTTTTTTAAATTGCTTCTCTCTATCCTCTCTTTTCATTATAAATTATTTTCCCCCAGGGTTTCATTCTCCTTTAATCGTTACTCTATTCTCATAATGATCTTTGTAAACTGAAAGTCTTTGTAAATTATTTGCTGTTATTGTGGAAATAAATGAAATGAAATGAAATGTAATGTATATACATGTTACGTTATGTGAAAATAAAGAGCGCCCCCTACGGGAAAGAGGTAGAAATCGTTGGAATTGGCAAGCTGGAGTTTCCGAATTCGTTCGTTGTAATTCGTTCTGTAATGACACCATACGAGGTATGGTAATTACAGTTTCGTGTAACTTAATGAAACCTAAAACAAAAGAAAACTGTAATACATTATTGTGTCTAGGTATATTAAAGATCCCTATTGATATGCAGGCACTAATTTGAGAACAAAATAAAAACTTACGGTAATACGATAAACACGATAAACTCTATATCGATGAGCTAAAAATCGGGAATAATAATTAGCAATGAGAAAGGTATAGAAAATTTAGAAATATACATTTTCATCTGTTTAAGATAATAAACCTAAGGTAAGGTAGCCTCTTAAAATAGTTTAAAGGGCAAGTCCATACCTTTTCATCGTTTTTGCCTATATACTATCAAGAAGTCTTACTATTTTACAGATGTTTAAAGTTTCAAAGCTGGGCAGTTATGTACTGTATGTCATGTAAAAATAAGTTACAGGCAAAAATTTATTGTGAGTTGGTAATGACATCGCGACAGTAATTCATTCAAATCTTGGAAGCAGTCAGATGGCACAACAATATCTAATAATGATACGCCTATACTCAACCATTGTAATTAAAAAGTATGAATCGTTTCTTTCAACTAGAAAGACCGCATATAATATATGCAGGTACTGATTTGCATAAAATACAGCCATGTTGTCATCTGCCTCTTCCATTACTGTTTAACTGAAAGTTTAAATGTATAGGGATAACTGCACACCTAGAATATATCAACATTTGATAATACGATATATAGATAGTATTACATGGGCTAAAGGTAGAAAAGATCTGGACTTCAATATTTACATCACTCTGTCTTTCTTTGTCCCTCGAATGACGCGCGGTCGGTAGTAAGGCAAATCGAAACGCATCATTCTACGGTATATACAGTGTATCCCAGAAAAAACGAAACCCTAAGACAAAGGGTTATTGTGACCACACTATGTGCTGTATGACAATGATTATTCATTTTCCATAAACTAAAAGTATTATGCTTTTAAATGATACCTTGATGGTATCCATCCGTACATTCTTTACCGAGCAGCGGTATTTTGAAAATGACATGTAAAAACTCAATTGTGCCAGATTCGGGTAAAACCATGAAAACGTTAGGATCACATGCGAACATATCCCAAATGTAACATGACTTTTAAAACCCTGCGAGAAGACTGCTTTCATGTGTTTCTTTCAATAATGATGGTAAGGATAATCCCCTCATCATGAAATAAAGGATGGTCAATGTTTTGTTGATGTTGGGGGTAAAGAAAGGGCATGTTTTGTATTGAAATGGTGCCTGCAATCGAAATGAAAAGTAATTTTTTGCATTTTGAAGAACTGCAATTTCTTTTAAGAACAAAGCGGACAGAAAGGTGATATTTTTTTCATAAAAGTAAAGTTAGTGGCACTTTTCATTGTAATCAAAAGGAAATACAAGGTTGAAAGGGCGCATAAGGCAGAAAGAAAAATCAAGATTATGGCAATTTCCCACCTCAGGAGGGGCACCTTTTCTATCACAGGAGGGACACTTTTTCATCTTTTGAAGGATATTTACTGATTTAGGAAATTTTGGGGGCGGACACCCTTGCCACCAATGGAAATTTGTATCGACCCGTGTTTTATGAATTTCTGATTGAATGCATGTCATCACATGAATGAATTTCACGTATCATATATCTCTTAAAGCTGGTATTTCCCTTGTGTCATGTTCGCATGTGATCCTAACGTTTTCACGGTTTTACCCAAATCTGGCACAACTGAGTTTTTACATGTCATTTTCAAAATGCTGCTGCTCGGTAAAGCATGTACAGATGGATGCCATCAAGATATCATTTAAAAGCATAATACTTCTAGTTTTTGGAAAATAGATAATTATTGTCATAGAGCACATAGTGTGATCACAATAACCCTTTGTTTTAGGGTTTCGTTTTTTTCTGGGACGCACTGTATATATATATATATATACAATGAAATAAAAACATTCAGTTAGGACACTTTCTTTATATTTTCAAAATTATACGGAATCCATATCCAGTAATGTCAATGCTTTAAAGCGAGGCATTTTTTTTAGAGTTTTGTTTTAAGATTATTTTATTACTTCCATTTTCAAAATAACATCTTCACAAATAATCAAGGTAACATTTTGATTTCATTTGATTTCATTTGATTTATTAGTTTCTGCATCATCTTTTGCACATACATTTTTCAGGCATGGTACAGATATCATACATAATACATAATTATACTTATTGAATGCATAATTGAATACATAATTGAATCGCGAGTGAATTTATAATTGAATACATATGTGAATACATAACTGAAATACATAATTAAATACATACTGAATACATAATTAAACATAATAATGTATGAAATGAAATAAATGCATTAAATATATTTTGAACGTCAATATCAAACGCAGAAGGGCTGCAGCATAAGCTGGTAGCCCGACATGCCTGCAGCCCTCATCTACAATCACAATAGTTAAAATACGAAATTAAGAGGGTAACTTGCAAAGAAGAAAGGAAAGAAGAAGGGGAGAGCGTTGGTTTTCTTTCAACATAATAATGATACACCTGCTGATCTTGGTACAGGTTCGCTAGTGAATGAATGAAGAATGAATGATGCCAGGCTATGGACTATTACACAGTACTTGGTTGAGTGTACATGCAAACATGAACAGTAGGGTGATACATGGTAAGTTCAACACCTAGACAATAACATAGTTTTTACAGCTTTCTCAAAAAAGAAAGCAATGATCTTAGGTTTCAGATTTCACTGGGGAGAGTCGAGATCCAGATGTCTGGGACGGTGTGTCTAATGGATTTAAGAGATAATACGGTTTTCGGATTTTTAAAACGGAATTTGTTAGTTTGCCTGGAAGGATAAGAATGAATATCTTTATTTAGATGAAACAATGGGGGAAAGTACGAAGGCAGTTGACCATCTTGTAAGCGGAACATAAAAAAGGAATATTGTAGAAAATTAACATCATCAGCTTTCAGAGTTTTTAGTTTTACAAATAAAGGATTGGAGTGGTCGCGCTGGGAAGAATTAGTACTTAAACGCATATTTAAAAGGGTGTCTACATTACACTTTGTATTTGCCCATGTGATATTACAATATGAAATATATGGCAGTATTAAGAATTTTACAGCATAAAAAAAGATATTTAAAGGTACATAATATTTCAATTTACAGAGAATACCAAAATATATAAACAAATAGATTCTCATGCCAGAATCATATATATGCAAACTTTTATAATTATTACATTTTTTTTTGGATAATAAAATGAACTATTAACAATAAGTCAAACATAACATTTTACTAGCACATATCATATAATTATTGAATGGAAGTGTTGAAAAAGAACATCGATTTTCAAAGCATTTGTAATACAATAACGAGAGTCCTCCTATTATATGCATGTACATGTAGAAAACGAAATATGGTCCCATGTAAACCGCGGAGGGATTTTTTAAAAAGAGTAAATGAATGGCAAATGTACGAAAAAAAGATCCTACGCGTATTCACTCATCTCTGTGTTATAAGATACAGAAATGTGAAGCGAATTATACTTACGTCATTATAATAAAAACCTTTGTCCACTTTTTATACACCCCTATACCTTTGCTTTTAAATGTTCATTTGGTCATGCAGACCTATTATCGGTAATCTAATAGTCCATTCATCACAATGAACTACCAAAAAATCAAATGTGAAACGCTTGTGGCGTGAACTAATAACAGAGATAGGATTTTCTGACCAAATTTGGCCCCAAAGTGATTCTTTAAAAGAAATAAATTGTAGACGCACGGTTGACTTTTGAGGATCATGTTCGGTTTGAAGGCGTACATGGCGTTTCAAGCTTCAAGGTACTAAAACGTACTGATATACCACTCAAATTAAAGAACTTGATAAGCTCTTTTGTTTGATGATAATTTTGTCATAGTAGCCTAAATGTTTTTGGATATGTCGCTGATTTAATGATTTCTGGCAAGTGAACATTTTCTGTGGAATTTCCCAAATATATAGCATCAAGGGATGGATTGGTGGGAAATTATCACCTTTTCTCAGTACATACTAATACAACACTGATGATTCATTAACCTATGGCTTCAAATAATCGTCAGATCTTTAAGACGACAAAAGTCAGAACCGTTTTTGAGGACAGTGAATCCCTTCCTCTTTAACGCAATGAATCGTTTTGGCATTTCTCAAGAATGGTTAGCTTAGAAGTCAAAAGGATATTCATGATTAGGTGAATTAGTAGTAAAATGAATAGATGTTTCGAGAATAAAAAAATATAGGCGTGCCACTGCATGTGTAATTCCTATATACAGACTGAGGAACATAGGAAACAAAGACCCCCCCCCCCACACCAAAAAAACAAAACAAAACAAAAAAACAACAACAAACAAACAAACAAAAACAAAGACTAAGACACAATTTTACAAATCAATTTTGAAGAACAGAGAATTCTTAAGGGGAATATCTCTTCCCTGATTTTTTGTTTTGTTTTGTTCTTGGATTTTTGCGACCCCTCCCTCCACTAGTTTGATAAGTTCGGTTTACCCCTTCCATGCACGCTTGTCGAAAGGTAAACATTTTCTCATGGGATCATCCCACCAGACCGACAGCCAACGAGACCGACATTTGCAAAAGGTTAATTCACGACTGAATAAACAAGCAAATACATGAGGGAAAATAGAAAAATAGCGGCCTCATGGGACGTCGGTCTAGTGAACCCTCTCTAGTGAACCCTCTGAAAAGTGTCCAGAAGGTCCACGAGACCAACATTGTCTGTCTATAGTGGGTTGCCGGTGTCTTGGGCCGTCGGTTTCGTAGGCTGTAGCCTTCGAAGAAATCTAATTTTCAATCTCTATTTCTTTCTTTCTCTCTCTCTCTCTTCTCTCTCTACCTTCATATATGACTGTGTTTTGGCCATTTGTTACCAATGACATAATTGTGTAATCTTTAATTTCAATACTATTTACTTCCTTTGATTATGCTGATGATGTTTCCAACCACGAAAAAAGGTGAGTATTAAATATGTCAAAGAATATGAGAAACAGTGTTCCGAGGGACACAGGGGCGGCGGGGCGTCTTTCAAAGAGGGGGGGGGGACAACAAAAAGGGCACTTTTTGGAAAAAAGGGGCACCTACCTACAAAGGGTGAAAACAAGGCGGAAAATACCACTTTGAGACATTAGTATACCGCTACAATATGATTAATACACTATCGATGATCATTTTCGACACATTACTGTTTCTATCTTAACATGGTTCCAGATAAAAACTACTTTTGCATTTTGTGTGGTGGTCTGATTATTCATTTGCCAGCGAGCGAAGCGAGTGAGCAAAGAATTTAAGGTTGTTTTCTAACGCTGAAGGCTATGGTATATACACAGTGATTTCCCTAATATGATAAGAAGATTATATAGTAAATGTGAGCGAGCGTAGCAAGCGAGCTTTGGAAAAATTTTAGAAATTCTTTTTTCTTTTTTCCTCATTCCTTTTATGATTTAGGGGCAATGATTAATATTGTATGATCTAGGGCATAGTGCCCCTCTTGCCACCTACTCCACTGCCTCACTTTGTACTGATATCAGTTGGGGAATCTATTACATGTATTTATGAAGCTTCTCTGATTATTTGGAGCTAGATATATGGCTCTTTTGTGGACTTTAGGGCACAGTTTGTAAGCGACATCGGGATATATAGATAAAAAGGGGCACTCGGTGTCAAAAGACAAAAGGGGCACTTATCAAAGGGGAAAATTATACCATTAGAAAGAAAAAGGGGCACTTATCAGAAGTAAAAGGGGGCGCTTAAAAAGGTGAACTTATTAGGGGTGAAAAAGGGCACTTATCAGAAGGGAAAATTGCACTGTTAGAACGGAAAATGAGCACTAATCAGAGAAAACAGGGGCACTTATAGGATTTCAAAAGGGGCACTCATGTATGAGGTTAAAAAGGGCCACTTATCAGAAGGTGAAAAGGGCACTTATTAGAAAGAAGAAGGGGCAGTTATAGGAAGAACAATGGGCACTAATATCAGAGGTGAAAAGGGACACTTATTAGAAGGGAAAATTGCACTATTAGAACGGATAATGGGCACTAATCAGACGAAAACAGGGGCGTTTATCGGATTTCAAAAGGGGCACTCATGTATGAGGTTAAAAGGGCCACTTATCAGAAGGTGAAAAGGGCACTTATTCGGAAGAAAAAAGGGGCACTATACGAAGAAAAAGGGGCACTTATCAGCTATTAAAAGGGGAAATTTTCATAGATAAAAAGGGGCACTTTTGGGGTACTTGAAAAAGTGGAGGGGGGGCACTGTGCCCCCCCCCCCCCGGGTGCGCCGCCTCTGGAGGGACAAGACACTAAAAAACGTTTACGGCCAATTTTGACGAGAGAGAGAGAGAGAGAGAGAGATACAGGCCCTGTAAGAGGTCCTGTATAAGAGGGAAAGAGAAGACGAACATTTTCTATGACAAAAGAACACGGGCCATCTTGAAATTACAAAAAAATGACAAATGAAGATTATTACTAAAATTATAATCTAAGACTGTTGTGGAAATTTCTACCTTTACCTTAAAGCTCGACTTGTAGGAAGTGAGTGTACCTAACTGGAGAGAAATGAATTTGAATAGATGTGAATTAATACCCAGAAATGGGATGTATGTTTGTCATGCATTGGAAATACATACAATCTTACAATCTTAAACCCTTTCAGCTCATGTGAATGGTAAACCTTTTTTTTTTATCATGATCAACAATTGGCTGGTTGTTTATTTGTTATTTTTTTTACTTATTTCAGCAAATTAAAACAAATACTATATAGAGAACTTAAATGTTGAATAAAGACTACTTCTAGAATACTTAATATCCCCTGAGCAAACTTTTAAATAAACTAACACGAATAAGGTCATACTGTAATATGATGATCCTCCTTTCACTTGATCGTTTCTAACTTTAAGAATAAGGAAAAAGGTTTGTAGCCATACAGAATTAACGGTATTTTGTTTTAATCACTTACTTACCATGATTGCGGTATCTCTTTCTCCATATAACATATGCCACTGAAGAGATGATCGTCAATGCTGGAAACACTAAAGTGATAACAAAATAAGGACCGTATATATTTATTTCCATGGCAACAAGTTCGTGTAGTATTGGACAGCTTAAAAAACTTATCTCTCGTCAGATCTAGCATATGACTTATATTTGGTCCGGATTTTGTTTCTTTTGCACCCCAAATCAAGGGTAATGTTTGTAAAGGGTTGAAATTTCATGTTTTTAATGCTCGACAATTTTCTCGCTCTTAATAATTTTTTTAACAAAATAACAAAATGTAGTATAGATTCGGCCCTAAATACACAAAAGATGATATTTTTAAAGAACTAAAGATGAAAAACTTTTCTACCTCGCTTTGCTTTCTATCATATAGCAACAACAAAAAATAATAATGCTTGAATTTGTAAATTTTGTACACCAAAAAAGTATAATGCCATGATTAAACACCCTAGGTATAAGTGTGCAGAGTTTGAACAGGGGTACGATTTCAGTGATTGCACTGGGTATCTTGGATACGAATTGGGAACGATTAATGATACAATTGCCTCCAATATTGTCCAAGGACATATCATCTGAAAATATTTTTAGAAAGTAAAGAAAATCAAAATAAGGCCTGCTATAGAAAACGGCTTCATATAAGTACGTTATCGTTGTAGTTATTTGGAAATTTCATTTTCTTTCTTCAAATTCACATGTTGAAAGTATAAGAGATCTCAAAGTTACTTACGTATCAGGATTAATATCAGAACAACTGGACTGAAGTGTTTTTCTTCATGCAGGAGGACAGAATGAACTGATGTGGATCTATTACCATATGTTCCTGGGATATTAAAAGCTACACATGTGTAAAGTTCAGTGCTTCCTCTAGTGGCTATCGTGATGGTTTTGTTTTTCGTCCCATCTGTGTTATTCCATTCCCTTGTATCTAATGGCTCAACTATTCTTGATCCATGCAGGAAGAGAAGATTAATAGATGGAAAGTACTTCATGGTTTGACAGGTAAGATTCATTTCAAATTCAGCGACGAGGGTACAGTAGTTTGAGTCATGTTGTTCAGTGTTCATACATTCCTGGATGGTTGGAAATGGTTTCAGAGGCTGGGCTAAATTTGAAATGCAAACAAGCAAACAATAATTATATTGCCATCATGAATCTAATTATTTTACTATAAAGACGGAAAGTTTAAAGAGTACTGAAGTGATTTTTTGTTTTGTTTTGTTTTGTTTTGTTTAGTTTTAGCTTCGATTCTTTTAATTTTTGTTTATACACGGAAACCTACATTTTTAAAGATAAATCATGCTCGTACAACTTATTTGGCGAAGTTCGCAGATATTATCTCTCTCTCTTACACACAAAAACGCACGCACCAACACACACTTACTCTCTTTCTACGAAATCTACATCATTATTACTAGACCAAACTAAATTTTTAATTTAAAGAGTAACTACAAAGACGTGTAGGGCTTATTCAAACATTTATAAAAATTCTTTCTAAGCTCATTATAAAATGTCTAATGACTGGCCTACTAAAATTACATTAAGAACGTAGAATGCAAAATCATGTTTCTGATAACTTTTTCTTCTTCTTCTTCTTCTTCTTCTTCTTTTTTTTTGTTGTTGTTGTTGATCTTTTTATTCAAACATACTTTACAAACTGATTACAACATAATAAAAAAATAATGATTAATATATTATCAGAGTAAATTAATTACAATGTAGCGTTAACGTCAATGAATCATATAGAAGGACGGTCACGTGAGCGGAGCTTGATGGCATGACAATCCTTCACAAAACATAAGAATTACTATTTTTAAAAAAGGATATGATATATATATATATATATATATATATATATATATATATATATGTACATATATATATATACACCGTATATATAAGTCAATGTTTCACTGATTCAAAAGCTACTCGGCACATGATGAATACTTACCAACGACATTGATAAAAGTGTGATTCTTGAAGGAAATTCCAGTCTCATAGTCAGTCACCTCACAAATATACAGGCCCTCGTGATAGACCTGTACCTTCTTGATGATGAGCGAGTAGTCTTCAGTGATGCTGTACATGCCCTCGTCGTACCCTGCTCCACTTCTTTGAGGAACAGTTTTGTTGATTTCAATCACAACAAGACACTCGTTTGCTGAGGAAGTAGTTCTTTTTGTCCAGGAGACTCTTCTCGCCCTGGTGTAAGCGGTGCATTGCAGGGTACCACTAGCCGTGCCATTACCCATCTGTAGAACGGCTACTGGATTTGTTGCAACTGGGGTACCTTAATGTTTTAAAAAATGATACATGCAGGTAAGCAGTTTCACTGATTAAGCTAAAATAGAACTGCAAAAGCAGATGATGAGCAAACAGATTTTTAAAATATTTGAAATAATCATGTTTGTCTACACCATTAACTCTACTTTCCTTTAAGCTAATGATGATGAAGATGCTGATGGTGATGATGATTAAGAAGATTTGTTTTTTTTTTAAATTTCTGATGTTGCATTGGTTTTAAAGTAGGCTACATCATCACATCAATTATAGTTTATTCGCCTCCTGCTTGATCATGTTGATATAGGTATAAAAGAGTTACCTCCTTGAACAACTAAACGGCAGGCAAGAAGACGATTCAAATGAACTGTAATTAAAAGACCTACGCTTCTTTTCCGTTTTTAAATTCATCACTCGCAAAAAATTTCTTCCTTCTAACGAGCTTACCTGAAATCGAGACATCAGTGTAGCTTTTGATCAAGTTTCCCTGGTGGTTAGAAACCATGCAATACATTCGTCCTGCATCTGCCGTTGAGACATTCTTGATGATCATTGAATAATTTTCGTCCATGTCAAATCTCCCGTCATCGTATCTACGACCCGACACTTGCCCTCCATACCACATAATCATGAGGGTTAGATTATTAGGATCATCACCCTTTTTCCAATATACTGCATTAGGTTTTCCGAAGAAGCGACATGTTAGTATTCCTTTAAACCCCCGGACGAGTGTTTTCTTGGCTGCAGTATAAACCAGGCCATCTGGGACTACCTCTGGAGATCCCGTGCCTGCATCGAATAGAATACAGTATCAAAGTAAAAAGTTCTAGTATGCTTACCATTTTTATAGCTGAGTCGATCATTGATGCGGTAGAAGACCAAGACACACACACGCACCCACCCACAACGCCAACATAATCACACACACACCCATATATAATATGTATATATATGAAAACACAAAAATATATATATATATGTATGTATGTAAATATATATATATGTATGTATGTAAATATATGTATATATATATATATATATATATATATATATATATATATATATAAAACAGCAAACTTTTGCGTGATTTCGTGGGTCTGTTGCCTAGAATATTTTCCAGAGTGACAGACTTAACGCAATGCCTTAAAAGTTTACCATAGTCCAGTAGAAGTTTTTCAGACCTGGAAAAGTTGTTAAGTACAAGGTTTTTTTTTGTTGATTCGTGTTCTAGATGGGTATTGAGGTAAATTCAGCTTGGTTGCCACATTGGCAACTTTCAGCATTTTTTAAAAATTAGCCTAATTAGCATAATCATCTAATTAGCATATGTGCAATATGTAATATGTTGATAATCTTAAGCAAGAAAGCCTAAAAACATAAATAATACAACTTTTCTAGGGTTTTCTATGACGAGGAATTCATTGATGACACCATTTACAAATTTCAAGTAATGCAATTGTTGTAAATAACATAATTAGCATAATGAGTTAATTTAATTAGCATATGTGCAATATATGAACTTTTTAGTCATTAGCATAATTAGCTAATTAGCATATGCGCAATATATGGACTTCTTTGTTATTGTTTATCCAGAAAGTCTGTAAACATAAATAATACAACTCTTCTAGGGTTTTTTATGACGAGGAATTCATTTATGACACCAGTTTTCATTTTAAAGTAAAGCAGTTGTCGTAAATAGCATAATTAGCATAATGAGTTAATTTAATTAGCATATGTGCAATATATGAACTTTTTAGTCATTGTTTATCCAGAAAGCCTGAAAACATAAATAACACAACTTTTTTAGGGTTTTCTATGACGAATTCATTTATGACATCAGTTTTTATTTTGAAGTAATGTAATTGTCGTAAAAAGCATAATTAGCACAATGAGCTAATTAGCATATATGTGCAACAGTGTTATAGTGCCTTGATGCTCGGCCTTGGCCTTAAGGCACCTTAAGGCCTGTTTTTTCAATGCCTTGGCCTTGGAATTGGATTCTTTGGCCTTCGACATGCCTTGGCCTTGGCCTTGAGGGTTCCAAGCCTTGATAATCTCCAAAATCAAGGCATATGGAACTTTGCTATTTCTGAAAGTTAACTTTTGGAAATATTTTGGTTATTTTGTGCAGTAACACCATATCATGTAGCTAATACAAAATATACATGTTAGGTGATCATAACAGACGTGGGATATGAATTCATGTTTTACATTTTTTAGATTAATATGATAGAATGGTGATGATGATAACGATGACAATAATAGTAATAATTATAATAATGATAAAAATAATGATGATAATAATAATGATAATAATGATAATAATATTTACAATAATAACTTTAATAACAATGATAGTAAGAGTAAGATTAATCAGTTGTCACACGAAGAGAGCAAACGAGAGTTGCGACGTTTCGACCGCTATCTCCTAGTCTTCGTCAGGCAATGAGGACATAATGTGTGTGTGTAATTGGGTTTTTACAGACGTGTATCAATCAGATATGATTATTTACGTCTGGGACCGACCTTTAACGTCACCATCCGAAAGACGTGACTCAGTCTCGAACCTGGGTCCACTGAATCAGTTTATAACTTCCACTGTTAGCTGGATTACAGGCGCACGCCACAACGCCCAGTTAATGAGGACATAAGCCGCTGCAAGCGCCTCTTATAGCGTAAGCTGCGCTCCGAGGGTGCCGGAACCGCCGCGCTGCTATTGGTCAGTGAAACTGACCAATCAGAAGCCGCGGGCGGAGCGACCAGTGGGCGGGATGCGGACGTCGGGGAGTTGCGGTCAGTGACGGACGGTGCTGCTGGCGGGCGAAATGCGGACGTCGGGGAGTCGCCAGCGATAGCTATGGTAACTGCCGTGTGTTTGGGTGCGGACGTGGAGGAGTTAGCGTTAGGAGCTGCGCTGAACGGTGGTGTGGCCGTAAGGCGGTCAACGGTAGGGGGCGCATGTCGGCGGATGGTAGGTAGCCACTCCTCCGGGATGTCGATGCCGTTATCCCTATTGATATTATTCGGATGCAAGCGGATTTGGATAGCTTCCTTGATACGTCGGGTGTACCAGTGCTTATCCCGCGCTATGCAGCTCACCTCATCCCAATTGGGAGGGTGGTCTGCGTTCCAAGCGTGCTCAGCGACTGCCGAACTATCTATGCGGCGGTGCTTGATATCTCTGCGGTGCTCTAGCATTTTTTCGCTGACAGGTCTACCCGTTTCGCCGATGTATACTTTGTCGCAAGTCCCGCATGGGATCTTATAGACAACGCCGTCGAGTCTATCGGGTAGCGTGGGGTCCTTCGGGTGGACCAACTGGTTGCGAAGAGTAGTGTCGGACTTGAAAATGGCGCGGATGCTGTGCTTCTCTAGGTGTCGGCGGAGCTGGCGAGAAATAGAATCGACAAACGGAAGAACAACGGTAGACTTATAATTCATAACTTCCTTATCGGTGGCGTTCTTCTTCCTAGTGACGCGGTTGAAGAAGGAACGCGGGTATCCATTCGAAACAAGAGCGGAAGCGATGTGCTGTTTCTCGGCGGCTGTGCAACGGGGCTTGGAAACAATGCGCGATGCTCTGTCATAAAGACACTTGACTACCCCGCGCTTGACGGATTGAGGATGATGCGAGTCATAAGCCAAATATTGATCGGTGTGTGTGGGCTTCCTATACACTGTGGTAGTGAGGCGGCCATCACTATCCCGGTGTACAAGTGTGTCAAGGAAGGCAATGCTTCCATTGTCCTCCGTCTCCATCGTGAAACGGATAGACGGTTGCTGCGCGTTCACGTAACTTAAAAGGCCATCGGTGGCGGATCTACTAGTCACAATAAAAGTATCATCGACATAGCGCTTCCAAATTCTAGGACTGACTTCGGGCGGGCAAGTCCTAAGCGCATCCTCCTCAAAGGATTCCATGTACAAGTTAGCAATAACGGCGGAAACGGGACTCCCCATGGCCGCTCCTTCTTGTTGTTCATAGAAGTCACCGTTGTACATGAAGTACAACGTATGATCCACGTACTTCATGTACAACGGTGACTTCTATGAACAACAAGAAGGAGCGGCCATGGGGAGTCCCGTTTCCGCCGTTATTGCTAACTTGTACATGGAATCCTTTGAGGAGGATGCGCTTAGGACTTGCCCGCCCGAAGTCAGTCCTAGAATTTGGAAGCGCTATGTCGATGATACTTTTATTGTGACTAGTAGATCCGCCACCGATGGCCTTTTAAGTTACGTGAACGCGCAGCAACCGTCTATCCGTTTCACGATGGAGACGGAGGACAATGGAAGCATTGCCTTCCTTGACACACTTGTACACCGGGATAGTGATGGCCGCCTCACTACCACAGTGTATAGGAAGCCCACACACACCGATCACTGACCGCAACTCCCCGACGTCCGCATCCCGCCCACTGGTCGCTCCGCCCGCGGCTTCTGATTGGTCAGTTTCACTGACCAATAGCAGCGCGGCGGTTCCGGCACCCTCGGAGCGCAGCTTACGCTATAAGAGGCGCTTGCAGCGGCTTATGTCCTCATTGCCTGACGAAGACTAGCAGATAGCGGTCGAAACGTCGCAACTCTCGTTTGCTCTCTTCGTGTGACAACTGATTAATCTTACTCTTATTGTACTACCACGATGATCAACATCTTCCGCACTAACAATGATAGTAGTAATAACAATAATGTTAATAATAATGATGATGATGATAACAGTATAACCGTATAATATACAGGAGCAGATTTGAACAAATGTAGTTGCATTTCTTATCTTTTTGTAAACAGTTTGTTCGTTTGAACGAAGTAATCCCAAAATTTAGTAAATATGGACAAAGGCATCTGCTATATTATTAATTCCATTGTCATATGCAAACACTAATTTTAGGTATAGGCCTACACCTTCTTTTGTGAGCTTTGTTTGGCAGAGGGACACTTGAATGGGGAGCAACAAAAATAATTTGAGAAAGAGGAAGGGTAGAAAAGGAAGAAAAAACTACGATCATATTGTGGATTACATACGCCCCTTTTTAGGGTATCAAATGCTATTGATTTCCTAAAGCTTGGTTGCTTTGCTCCCTCACATAACATCGCTTCACGATCTTGTAATTTCACGCCCCAATATACATGTATTTATGATATATTTTAGAAATGGCTCTTTAATGGGTTTATCAAAATCCAAAAAAGAAAAAAGAAGAAGAAGAAAAAAAAAATAATAATGTAATTTTCATTGCTTTGCTCCCTAATATACATGTAGGCCTTAAGTTTCATTAGCATGTTTTTAATTATTTTGCCCTGAATATAGGATAAAGCTGAAAAAGCACTTGCAAAGGTTGAAAGAAATCTTAACATTCACTTGCCTTACTAAATTCCGCAACAAGAACTCTTCTGGGTTTTCATGAATTTGACGCCCCATTTGACAAAACTGTTTTATCAATGTTCATCAATTGAAACTCTATAATGCTTGATTGCATTGCTCCTTTGCGAATTTTCTTAGGTAAAGTGCATATAAATTGCATATTTGAGGATTAAAAATGCACAAAATCTACTTCTTGGTTGCCTTGCTCTCTCGCTTGTAAAGTTGAATACATATACATTTATTTTTTATTTTTTATTTTTATTTCAATTTTTTTTTTTTTTAATTCTTTTTTTTTTCGGGGGGGGGGGGGGACATTTCATTGTTTGCTCTGAGCTCCATAATCCCAAGATACACCACTAGAGCAGTAGTCGCTATGCAACCTTGAAAGAGACTTCACATTCACTATCTTGGCAAGAGGCCTAAATTTGTAAATTTGGCCTAGCAGAAAAATCAACTGGAGAAAAGGGGATTTATGAATTTGAAGGCAGTGTTAAATTTATAATAAAATACATGTACAGTGCCTCGCATGACTTATTAACATAATGCAAGCTCCCAATTAAGATTTGTTTAAGAAAAAGTGCACATTTTATGGAAAGGCACTATCAGAAAAAAGTGAAGTCCCTCTTTATATTAGCTAGCTCACTTCACTTGCTCACAAATATATAACTACTGATTAGTTATTACCAGTTAATATGTCCAGGAAGATAACAACACATGTACAAAAAGTAGGTCATAAAAAGGGGGGTATGAAAATTAATATATATATATATATATATATATTTTTTTTTTTTTTTTTTTTTTTTAAACCAGGTTTCTGTCGGTGCCCCATTTTCCAAAAAGGTGTCTTTTTGCAATGACCCCCCCCCCCCTCTTGAAAAATGTTCAGCCACCCCTTGCTGTCATTTGGTTCTTGAAGGCAATGCCTACTTGTGTGTGCGTGTGTGTGTGTGTGTGTGCGCGCGCGCGCATCTTTGTATGTTCAATTTTCTCCTCCTCTCTTCATTAATGCCTTGGCCTTGGCCTTGAGGTTTCAAGCCTTAGCCTTGGCCTTGCTGGTCAATGCATTGGTCTTGGTCTTGACCTTGGCCTTGAAGGTTTGGGCCTTGACTACAGCACTGTGCAATATATGTACTTCTTTGTCATTGTTTATCCAGAAAGCTTGAAAACATAAATAATACAACTTTTTCTAGTGTTTTCTTTCACGGGGAATTCATTTATGACTCCAGTTTTTATTTTTAAGTAATGCAATTGTCGTAAATAGCATAATTAGCATATGTGCATTATGTAGACTTCTTTGTCATCGTTTATCTAGAAAGCTTGAAATTGGTGCGATGCAACATTTTAAAACCCCTTTTAAAGACAACAAATTAGTTTGTGAGAAGATATTCCATGTAGATATAGTATAATTAGCCTTATTAACATCCAAGAATCCAAGAATTTTCTGCATTAACTATGCAAATTCACTTATGTTAATTGGGCTAATTATAATACATCTACATGGAATATCTTCTTATAAACTAATTTTTGTCTTTAAAAAGTGTTTTAAGATGTTGCATGTTAAATAAACAATGACAAAGAAGTCTACATATTGCACATATGCCAATTAGCTCATTATGCTAATTATGCTATTTATGACAACTGCATTACTTAAAAATAAAACTGGTGTCATAAATGAATTCCTTGTCATAGAAAACCCTAGAAAAGTTGTATTATTATGTTTTCAGGCTTTCGGGATAAACAATGACAAAGAAGTCCCCAATTGCACATATGCTTATTAGCTCATTATGCTAATTATGCTATTTACACTAATTGCATTACTTAAAAATGAAAACTGGTATCATAAATGAATTCCTCGTCTTAGAAAAACTTTCAAAAAGTTGTATTTCTTATGTTTTCAGGCTTTCTGGATAAACAGTGACAAAGGATTTCATATATTGTCAGACGCTAATTAGCTAATTATGCTAATTATGCTATTTACGACAACTGCATTACTTAAAATTAAAAATTGGTGTCATAAATGAATTCCTCGTCATAGAAAACCCTAGAAAAGTTGTATTATTTATTTCTTCAGGCTTTCTTGCTTAAGATTATCAACATATAACATATTGCACATATGCTAATTAGATGATTATGCTCATTAGGCTAATTAAAAAAATTGCTCAAGGTTGCCAAGGTGGCAAACAAGCTGAATTTACTTCAATATCCATCTAGAACACAAATCAACAAAATAAACCTTGTACTTAATAACTTTTCCCGATCATGTACATGGTATATGGTACCGTCTACTGGACTACCACCCACTGTGCATACATATCCAACTTATCTAGAAATTAACTCCCATGACTTCTGTGTGAGTAATTTGTTTCTGATCAGACTAATCAGACATCTTTTATAACAAAAGGAAATTCTCAAATTATTCAGTGTAACCATTAGCCGGAGTTTCCCAATCTATTTTAAGATTTAAAGTCATGATTTCAATAATATTGTGCATATTGCTTACGGTTTACGGATAACTTTTGAGTGAATTATTTTTAGGTGATTTTTTTAGTATGCATGATTGAGGTCAACTGCATGTCTACGGTTAACACTTACCAGATGAAACATAAAGGATAGTGAACAACCCCACAGCCAGTGCTATTTTGCCCGCCATGATACTCTCATCAGCCACGCCAACGCTTCCCTATAACAGTAAGAACCTAACGTTAGGGCCGTTGGCCTAATCATTTATATACATCGGATGCGTCATAGGAGGGGGCTGTCTACCAACCCCCACCCCCATCAAAATTTTATTTCTGTAAATCCATACTTAGTGTAAAACTCTACATTTTCAGGGATAATGGCACTAAATATTGCTTGTGTTCGGCTAACCAGTCCAACACCGCCCCCCCCCCCGAAGCAAATGTTGTAGCAACGCCCCAGCACATGATAATGCTCTAGCATACAGAGTGTTATCTGAATGTCCCCTCACCGTTTATCATTCAATATTAATGAAAATGAGTCTATAGTCCACATATGCTACGTTCAGAAAGATGTTTGTCTTTAATCTGCATGAGTAATAAATGACTAATAGGTGATTATGATTAATAACTGTGGTTCGGTCTCAAAAGAACAAAGGGTATCAAAATAACGGAAATTGATAAATTATTGTATTTATTAAGTACATGTATATCATTTTTGATTGATTAAAATCTCATGTTCAGTATTTTTAATCATCATTATGAAGCGGAAATCGGATAAAAGAGCGAGAGTATTAAGGTATAGGCCTACGTAAATCATCTTTTTTTTTCTTACGCCATGTAAATTACCACTGTATGGCAATTATTGTTATGTGTCAAATCGCAAAACACAGGATCTATTTAACTTTAAAAGATTCTCAGTCTTCTACAACCTAGACAACTTCCCCTAATGAACATTACCCCCTGTGTGAGTAGTGGTAGTATTAACAATTGGTTTTAAGGGGGACTTTACTACAGGGGTATGATGTTTGAAGTAATTGTCCAAGGGGATAGTTGTCAGGTGGGTAGTTTTCTAAGGGTAGTGGCGTAGCTGGGTTCCAACCATTGAGCTGGACAATGACCTCATGGAGTGGCACCGGCCTTGGATAAAATGCAAACTGACAAGTCCACCGATTAGGAAACAGTAAAAGGAGGTAAATCACCATCTTTTCAGGTTCCCTCCCCTCTCCTTATTCTTAAAATCTCTCTATCTCTTTCTCATTTTCCTTTTTTTTTCCTTTTTTCCTTTTTCTTGGCGTTTGATGGTGCCGGCAATTGCCCCCTGTGCCCCCGTAGCTATACACCATTTTTCTAAGGGCCTTTGTCAGGGGTGTAGTTTTCCTATAACCTTTGAACGATATCGTACGAAGAGGCACAGCAAAAATTTATTGGCAAGGAATAACTACGAATAAACACGAAAAAATATGCCCCCAACGTAACTGACTTAACATCAAATACTTTGACTCTTAAAGACTATTGATTGCATGTTGAAAAACGAAATAGTTTTCAATGATACTTTATTAATATCTTCGTCACTTTGAATAATATTGTATGAACTTTTTAAATCATCGGCGCTCAGCCATACAAGCTAATAAAAAAAAAGAATTATAAATAAAGGTTGTTACTGTCGTCGATAGCAGCCACTGATAATTTTATTCATACTGCGCAGTGGACGTTGGATGGGACTATAAATTCACGAGGGCGGGAGAATACGGACTGTATAGGATTTTGTTCGGTTATCATTCGGTCTATTGACGGCTTCGTCTTTGTAACTGGGGTATTAGGCATCCAGAACTAACCTATACCATGCAAACCACCATCTCATACCAAAACAGCATGCACCTGGCGAATACACACTATAAGACATTTAAAAAAAAAAACACCCTCGCGCGCGCACGCACACACACACACACACACACACACACACACATCCTCTCATAGATATTGTATCAATGTTCCTGGTTGGCTGTAAAGGATTACAGAATGAATTCTGATTGTACGACCCTAAAACCCTGCAATCCATGGCTTAATCCTATATATTTGACAAAATACAGCCCGACGCAAATCTAACCGGAGGAGGCTACTATATAATAGGTGCATCACCGAATTCTAATTTGCTTGTAATAGACTTGAAGTTGGAGGCATTATTATGAGTCTCTTATGAAGTGCATTTATAGGCGTTGTTGTTGGCAAAATGAAACTGGAGATTACATTTTTTTTTTCCTTCGGAAGGCATACACTTTTTTTCATAACAACGTTGGAATTATGATATGATACTCTGTTTCTATCATGACAATGATAATTATGGTGATGGCGCATGATAAAGCTACTTAGCTTGATTTCGGAAGCCAATTAATGATATCATCATGCAAACAAATGATAACAAAATGATGTATATGAATAAATTCTGACTTAAGTTTATTAGGCGTTGGTTCAGAAAGCGTTATGTTATTCACATTTGTACTTGAATTATAATTGATTATAAATTGTTTGACTACAGTATAATATCCATTATGGGCCATAAACGCCATTGTAATAGTCACTGTCATTTCGCCACAATCTTAAGTTCATTGTCCATTATCTGAAAATTGTAATTTTCTTTCATCTGTTAATCTGACAGTGAAGTTAGGAGTTGAATAATCATCATGTGGCCAAAATATCCAAGCCTATGTTAAAGCGATGTTTTATTTATTTTTCTTCTTCTTTTTAGGGAAGGTGCGTTTTTTTATAGGTTTTTTAGGTAACTGTAATGAGATTTCGTTTAAAAAGTAAATTTATATCCCAACAAACTATGTTCTGTTTTAAAGAATTCACCCCAAAAAAGAAATTTATATTACAGAATTAGAAAATGAGTGGTAGTATTACATGAGGTTGGTCTTATTACAAAAATAAATATCATATGCATTATCTTGTATTCAAATTAGAACATGCCTAGTCTGCCACTTGTAAGGTATAAATTATGAACGTTGGAAAGGCTTTTGATAAACGGTCGTTTGGCAGTCAAAAATGAGACGGAAAGGTTATGGTATCTTTAAGCGCTCAACAACAACCAAACTATATAGTTTATCAAAAGCCTCCACCGGCATACGCCTGGCATAAAGCTAGGCCTAGACCAACTTCAGACAAATTAAAAACTTGAAGTATGTATGCATTACAATGGTATGCATATGTGCGCCCCAAAACTAATGTCATGAGAGCAACGTGATGACTGATGAGTTTCTTTACTTGTCCATGTACTATTACCCTTTTCCTGATGTTAACATTTTAAAGCTGTGCACTTCTATAATATGTCATATAAAAACAATTCTTTTATAGAAAAATATCTATTGCACGTTATTGATGACATCAGGGCTGCAATTTATTCAAACCTTAAATAACTTAGATGGCACAGCACCATCTTAATAACAATACGCCTACTTAACCGTTGTAATAAAGTTAAACAAAATGCATTGTTTCTTTCAACTATATTATATGCAGGCACTGATCTGCATAAAGTGCAGCCGTGTTTTAATCAGCCTCTTCCAGTTACTATTTGACCGAAAGTTTAAAAATTGTATTGGGATAACTGCAGACCTAGAATGTATCAAAAATTTAAATTATACAGTACAAAGGCATTGCATGGGCAAAAGTTAGAGTCTGGACTTCCCTTTACGCACTAGCGTAGCTGAGAGGGGTGGGACAACTCCCCCCCCCCCCCCAATTGTTGTGTTTTTGGAGGGGTTTGGGGGGGGATTGTGGAGGGAACAGAACTGAACCCCCTAAAATCTGAGGACCCCAACCTCCCCCCTCCCTCCCAAATTCTGGAATTTACTGCCGGTATTCTGTGAACGGGGTTACCTCGCTAGTCATAAGGACCGCTATTCATTAGGACCGCTATCCATAACGCGTGACTAACTGAATAGCGGTTTTTCTACATAGCGAGCAAACCATAGACAAATTACTTCGCTATTCATAAGGACTTCCGTTCATAAGTACCACTATTCATAACTATTCATAAGGACCGATATTCATAACACGTGTTAAATGAATAGCGGTTTTCTATGAATAGCGGTCTTTATGAATAGCGAGTGGACCCCCTGTGAACTTACCAACCATTCCACGAGTAGCGACTTTTTGATAATGAAGTTCTCCGATTCTATTGCAGAAAAAGAGTCGCCTATCTCCCATTTCAAGAATTTTGAGCTTGTCAGGAGCCATGGACCTAAGAAGTTTTGAAAGTACGTCGATGGTACCATTCTCGAGATGAAAAGTTTGGAATTCTGGTCTATATATGAAACTAATTTCATGGCATTGACACCCAGTGTTTCGGCGATTTGAAATGATTCTTATCTATCCGGGAAACAAAGATAAGATAAGTGCATCGACAGTAAAGGATTATGTCCTTGGTGAGAATGGGATAGAAATTGTTGTGAACGAGCTCACTGACTGTATTTTACACATGGCTGCTGCAGCCAGAAAAAGAAGAAGAGTTAAGAAGTTGTTTCAAGAGGTTTGTAGGCAAACACTCGCTAAAGAATTAAGAAATACGTATTACGCATGTAAAAGGTTATTCAAGAAAAAACTCAGTGTAAAATATCAGAGGGATGTGAGAAAATTTGTTTAAAAGACTGGAAAAATTGCAAAGCACAAACACGAAAGAGTGGTGGAACATCATAGATGAATTTAATGGGATACACTCTGAAAAGTTTCCTCGAATAGAATGGTTTAACTATACTTCCGCAATTTGATGAGTAAAGAATATTCATTAGATGATAACCATAATAATAAGAAACTGAAAAATACTTTTAGCCAACTTGACTTTTCAATTTCGTCAACTGAGGTTTTTTCATGTATTCAAAAACTAAAAACAAATAAGGCGCCCGGATGTGATGCAATCTTGACTTGAAAATGTTAAAAGCAGGGAAGTGCCACTTTTCACCAGCTTTAGCAAGAATATTTAACATGGTTTTGATAAACGGAAAGTTTCCAAGCAAATGGTCAGAAAGCTTTATTACTCCATTATTCAAAGGAGGTTGTAAAACCGATCCAGGAAACTATAGGGTAATATGTCTCTCGAGTGCTGTTGGGAAGTTATTTTGCAGTATCTTGAACAGCCGTTTGGTCAATTACCTAATGGAAAGTGATATTTAGGTTAAAAACTATATTAAAAAGAAAAAACAATAATTGATAAATACGTAAGAACCAGTGACCCCAATAAAAAAAGTAATATATATTTTTGTTTTATTGATCTACGAAAAGCGTTCAACAGTGTGTGTGTGGACGAAAGGATTATTTTATAAAATGTTAAAGTATGGGATCGGGGGCCATTTTTTCGAGATAATGAATAGTATGTATAATAATCTAAAGCTAAGCGGTAATCTAAATGAGGGAACTACCCAGAGTTCCAAAACAAACTGTGGTGTCAAACAAGGATGCACTATAAGCCCTACCTTATTTAACATACATTTATATTTGAATGCTTTATGTAGTGAACTTGGGATAAGTGACACGGACCCCGTAGAACTCAATGGAAAACTAATACACTGTCAATTTTATGCAGACGACATAGTTTGAAAAATTATTAAAGACAAAAAATGGCATGCAAACCTTATCAAATAGAATTAATGGATACTGCAGTAAATGTTTATTAGAAGTAAACATAAAAAGGATAAAGATATTGATTTGTACCAAAGGTGGACATAATTATGTTAAAACACCAGCATTTCATGATAAATAATGAAAATATAGAAGTTGTTAAGCAAGTACCATATTTAGGACTTATCATTAAAGCTCATAGACAGTCTCGGTAGCAAAAATCATACTGGCAAGAAACTTATCTGAAATAGTCACATACTATTCTCCTTTTATCATAAGACACATGTACGAGATTATTTATTCCATTCACGATTTCGAACAAATTTTAGTGTAAATATCTGTAAGAAACGCTTGGTAACGGCTTTTCACTGCCTCACGCTAAGACCATATCCACCCGAAGGTTCCCCGCACAATAAACCCAGCGCTTCGCACTATGTATAGCGTATTCTACACACACAGCAATCCTCGTGTAAGTAGTGTGTGTGGCCGTTGTTTGAATTTACATCCCCTCTTTTTTGGGCCAGGAATTTTTATTACTTTTCACCTCTCATTCGATAAATACTTCACTTGGAAGGAAAAACTTCACAGCATCTTAATTATGTTAGTACCCTGCTGTTTATTAAGTAAAATCAAAGAAATCTCACGAAAAGTTTTTGAGGGCTTCCCAAAACTATCTGTTGCCTTTAATAATTGCGGTACTTTCACGGACACATTGGTGAATTTAGCGGATAAATGAAGAAGGGTTATATTTAAATTATTCAAATCATTTGGATATTGCCTACCTAATATCAGAATAGCTAACATTATATTTAAATCTTTAGTAAAACCTTTACTTTTATATGGATTGGAGGTGTGGGGAGCTATGAGTACTGAACTCATATTCTGACAAGTTTATTTGCATGATTTAGATTGATTATTCTGGTAAAGCAATTTGTGTTTTGACCCCATCATTGTTTATATCAATATAATATTCCAATTTGATATATTATGTTATATGATTTGTCTCATGTTAGTCCTATTGTGATTTTTATATAGCATTGTTTATATCAATAAGATAACCAATTTGATACTGTTTTGTAATTTGTCACATGTTAAATCTGAGTAGTCCTATTATGATTTGCTATATTTTTCTCTTTTTTCCATTTCATTTCCATGTGATTGTTAATTTTCTTTTTACTAAGGTTTTGTATTGTAAAACAAAATACTGATGTCAATGTCAATTAAGTTCCTCAATAAAATACCAAAAATACCAAGTAGCAATGTATAAAGCAAAGGTAAGCATATCTGGCAAGTCATTAATTTTAGGTGGGCCGGGGATAGGGTGGAGTTAAACGAACGTCAGTAATTCAATAATATATATTTTTGCATTTCCGTTTTGTAGAAAATACATATAAGATTTACGCCAACATCTGAACATCATAATACATACTGAGGAATTACAAGAAATACGAGGATATATACCATCTTACAATGTACAAAAAGACAAGGGGAAAAAACACGGATATGTAGAACACAGAACACGAGTGAAAAGATATTGAAACTACGAATGATACGTCTGATTAATGAGTAAATAATTGAGTATATTTGGATACATGGATGGCATTGATTAAATTTTTTCGTTTCATATTTGCAATTCTACTCATAACATTTGGTTCCACGTATGCAAGTTGTTGCTCGATGATCATAATCTCACGCGCTAGGTCTAGGAAGCCATGTCCTACGAGTTTATCATTTAGATCTTTGTGTTTCTTGGGTGTTGTTCTTATTAGGGATGATACTTCGGCAATATCATCCCTAACCCCCTTGAAGACCTTTAGATACTCCGAACTCTTCATTTCCTTCGTCCAGTCCGCCACCCAGTCACAGATCTGTTTGGAGATCAAATCGAACGATGTACTCGTATGCCAGTGTTCTTCTTCTCCACTCAACTTGAGGACCTTCCCGAGCCTTCTCAGTTGGTCTTGGTTCAATCCCCGAAGCATGTCCTGGATGAATGCGGAACTCGTCTGTTCGTTAATGTATTTACCTGCCACAAACAAATTAAGGCACATATCACTGTTTCTAATTATTCGCAAAAACGAGCGAAAGTTCGAAAGGCTTGTTTTCTTTTAATACATAACATTCAGCAAAGAGATAAGTGGGATATACTTCTGTGTTGTGTTGTATTTTGTTTTTCATAACAAAGACTACTAAATATTATTACAGTTTCTGAAGCAAGGCCCTCCCAAGAATTGATGTTAAGAAGTTATTAAATTTAAATTTATATAATATGGACCCTTCATCACCTACATGTATTTCAACTAATGATTTACTTCACAAAAATGTTACTTTTGGACAGACCTGCAATGACTTCATCGGCGAGATCAGGCATCTGGATTCCCCGTAGTTCATGAGCTAAAGCTGCACGATAGTTGAAAACCAACGGACGTGGCTTCTCTTTCCATATCTTCAACAGCGCAAATGTGGTTATTGGGTCTGAGGATCGAAGACCGTCAGCTATGTCTTGATTTTCCAGTTTTAGCACATTTCGAAGTTTAACAAGTTCGTCAGGCACTGTGACCCGTAAACCTGTTCCTTGTTCCTTGTTCTGGGTGTTCTCGACTTCTGTCCCTAGTTCTGATCTTTGATTTTTCGGCTTCACCAACTGTCCACTTTCAGGGTTCTCAATGTATGTTGGTGGGGCACCAAGGGAGCTTTTTTTCTCGGATATGTTCAACTCTGACTTTGTCAGTTCTGCATCAGATAGCGATGCATCTTCTTGATTTCCTGTGTTTATAATTGCATTGCAGTTACGTCAGTTTTAATTCTAAAAACACTGAAATGATGTCGGTTTACAAATAACAGTTAAGAATTACAGACTAAAGATTTGTTTAAAGAGTAAAGCCATTAACATATGAAGTCAGTAATGTTCAAAAGTATGTTATAACAGATTTCCTCATTGCTTTGCAAAATTTGTATTCATGCAGCTAAAAAGAATTGTTTTAACTCATCAGGTGCTTCATTTACACAAATAAACAATGTCTCATCAAGATAAAACACTGCAATGAAATTGAAAAACAAATATACAAATGTAAAGGCGAATGAATCTAATATGTCTCATTGAAACTTTATTCGTTAATCAGACAGCTTCTTACCTTGACTGACAATCCCTCCTGTGTTTTGCATCATTGCTTCTGAGATAGAACACAGTTCACCGTAGCTCATGTCGTACACTACAAAGTGAAAGCAGAAATGATTTTGTATGTTTTCCTGTTTACCTTATACTATAGGTGCTAAAAGCGTTTGGCATTTTTGATTGTCAGCATCTCAAAAGTTGATATTATAATGTTTGAATACATCAAGCAAATGGAACATAATTTGCTTATCAATCCATGCTAGCCACTGGTCAACATGATTAGGAGTGTAATTCTAGAAAAATAAGCTTAACCATTATTCCGTGTATACTGACTTACTCCAAATTCTGGAATTTACTGCCTGTATTCTGTGAACTTACCAACCATTCCACGAGTAGCGACTTTTTGATAGTGAAGTTCTCTGACTCTATTGCAAAAAAAGAGTCGCCTATCTCCCATTTCAAGAATTTTGAGCTTGTCAGGGGCGATGGACCTAAGAAGTTTTGAAAGTACGTCGATGGTACCAGTCTCGAGGTGAAAAGGTTGGAATTCTGGTCTATATGAAACTAATTTCATGGCATTCACACCCAATTTTTCAGCGAGTGGTAGAAGATCCTGCATAGCCAATTGAAAAGCCATATCCACGAGCTCGGCTTTGTAGATAAATCGACCTTTTATAGGTGGCAGTAAAGCTAGGAATTGAAATAAAAATTCAAGTTCAATATGCAGAAAACATTCAGAGACTATTCAGAGACCAAGCCTTGGTTTGGTTACGCTCTAAATAGGTTAGGAAAATTTTACTGGGTAAAAGCTAGGCAACATGCGTGTTTGTGATAAATTTTAACCGAACATTGAGTAAGAAATTATCCAAATTGGCTATATCTTATCAGAACTTTAAAACTCATACGGGAATGGGCTGCATGCAGCCCCATCCCCCACCTCGTACGCCTATGAATAAGTTCTATATATAAACTAATGTAAAACAAGAGTATAAACAAGGGTAATGTTATGCATGGCATTACCAATTATCTCACAAATATATTCTTTTAATTTCACTCAAATTCTCGACAAAATTATTTTCTAATATTAATCTTAGGAGAGAAGGATATGGTTACAGTGGGTAAGAATTTGGCTTACCTCTGAGTTCATTTGATTCCAAGGCAGATAAAAGGCGCTTGTGTTTCTCCTCTACACTTTTATTTACCGTCTTGTTTCTCCATTTACGAAGACTGTCGAACCTTTTCCCTCCATCACTGGCATCCTGGGATTTAAATTTAACCTTGAGTTTTTTGCAGATTTGTTTAATTGATTTTTCGGTTATATGACGTGAGATCCATCTAAGTTCCTCATCAGAAGGCCAGGCAAAATCTTTAAACAACAAAAAACAGAAAGAAGGCCTATTGAGAAATATGAGTGGCAGATGCAAGATTCTCTGGTAGGGGGCACACGTTCGAAAAATCTCTGACGAGCAAAGGAGAACAGAAGGAGAAGAAGAAGAAGAAGAAGAAGAAGAAGAAGAAGAAGAAGAAGAAGAAGAAGAAGAAGAAGATGAAGAAGAAGATGAAGGAGATTAAGAAGAAGAAGAAAGAAGAAAAAGAAGAAGAAGAAGAAGATGAAGAAGAAGATGAAGAAGGAGATTAAGAAGAAGAAAGAAGAAGAAGAAGAAGAAGAAGAAAGAAGAAAAAAAAGAGATCCAACACATCTTAAGGGTTCTCTTTTAGTCCGAAATTCTCTTTTACTGCAAAAGAAAGCACTACGTATATGCACGGGCTCACACTACAGAGCGAACTCCGACCTGTTATTCCATAAACTCAACACCCTTAAAGTCTCTGACATAAATACACTCCAAATAGCCCTACTTATGTTTAAAGTCTCTATACATCAAGTTCCATCTCCACTTAGCGATATGTTTATGCTCAACAGAAGTATTCACTCATACCCAACCCGTTACGCTAATAATTACCACTTAAATAATCCTAAAACTTTGTTAGCGCACAAATCTATTAGACATACCGGTCCCGACATATGGAATTCACTACCAGATGCAGTCAAGTCACACACTACTCTCTATTCTTTCAAGGCAGCCGCCAAAAAGTACCTCGTCAAACAGTATGATGACTCTGGGCGTAAATGACATATTACATCTTCTTTTCTCCTCTTTCTCCCTCTTTCTTTCTTCATCCTTTTCTCTCTCTCTCTCTCTCTCTAATATCTCTTCAATACAGTCCGCTTTTCTACTTACCATCATCTTCTATTTATGTTTTCTTCCTCCATACATCTCATCTCATCCCCATCCTTAATTGACTTCTATTACTTTGAATACAACGAAAAGTCTTTTTTCTTCTTTCTTTTTTTTAAATATCCCCCTTTCTTTAGTATTTCCAATTTTTTTGTATAGGATTGTCACTCCATCAAGCTTTGCTTATGTGACAATCCTTCTTTATGATTCATTTACGTTAATTATACTTGCAATATTACTCTATTTGATAATGTATTGATATTTGTTTATTATGTTGTAATTCAGTTTGTAAAATATGTTTGAAGAAAAAAAGGATCATAAAGATAAATAAATAAATCAAATCAAATCAAATCAAAAGCAAAGTGATTTTTTAAAAAGACTATCTCCTTTTCAGTTATTTGGGCATGTTGGGGGTTGAAATTACTAGGGACCACATTTAGGGGCACATTTCTTTTTCATACTTAATGTCTACCAATATATGGGAAACCAGTAGGGCCACTGGAACAGTGGCCCTGGATCTGCCTCTGAATGTCGAATCTAATAATTGTGACTATATACATAAGCAAGGTTAATGAATGAAATAAAAAGTAATTGAGGTAATACATCCTATAATAACAACATATCAGTTACAATTGGTACTACAAAATATACACTACCGTATGTGCATGTCTATTATGTTTACATAATAGTTCCGCCACTGCACAAATGACAAGATATAAATCTACATTTGCCGCTCTCCCCCAGGTGAAGTCAATGGCAAAGGGTGAGAAATTATATGAATGTTTGACCACCTTAAAGCCGGGGTAGCGATTGTAGGGCCCTCAGGGAAAACGGTATTGATGCTGATGAGGCTACGCTGGGTTAACAAGATATTATTATTATTATTATTATTATTATTATCATTATTATTATTGTTGTTATCATTATTATCATTATTATTATTATCATTATTATTATTATTATTATTATTATTACATTATTATTATTTATAATTATTATTATTATTAGCAGCAGGATTATTGTTATCATTACATATATCAATTTGACGAATTTGTACATGAAACAGGGAAGGGAGACTGTTTTGGGCGAAATTAATGTCACTGAATTTTGTAAATCCTAAAATATGATATTAAAAAATTAGGGGTCAAGAAAAGGTTGTGATATTAGGTTCTAACTCTACTCCCTTATACATTAATATAAGGTACCATGACTTTTTCATTAACCTGTCGCATCTTCTGTTGCATCTACTGTCTCGGAGACAAGTTGAATCGCTTTGCCGATTTGACTGGATGTCGGACTCTGCTGCCAATCATGAACCATTTGCTCCGTATTGAATAGAGCAGTTCTGTTTTCATCGATTATTTTCTCGGCCTGAAGGGTAGATTTATTTTCAGCAAGATCATGATGAATCTTTTTGTAGTGCTGCATCATTACATCGTTCACATGTTGTTCAAGTGCTTGAATGTCTTCTGGAGTTAGGACCATTGTATCGATTTCTAAAATAATAAAAAGAAATAAAAAGGAAAAAATCAACGTGTTGATATGTTAAAAGCCACATGTTGAAGATATAGATTTAATGGAGAGGTGGGTTTTTTCTTTTAAAGCTCTTAGTACATCAATGCAGTAGCAGACTTGGTGATTCATTAAGCATTGGCTTCAGCCGTGAGATCTTTAAGAGGGCATCAAAGTCGGAACTCCCAGCAAAATTCAATAATTCAGTACTATGCCAGCTACCTTTCTTATCTGTTATTCCTTAATGTACATCATACTGTTATATTTTTTAGATCTCAGCCTCATGTCATTATCCCTTCTTTTCGACTTATAAAATGAAGGAATCGAAAAAAGAGAGGCTTGTTGAATTTTACAAAATCATTTTCATGGTCAGAAAATTTTTTTAGGGGAAATCTTTTTCCTATCTCCAATTTTTTTTTTAATTTGGGTATCTTTACGTGGTGAGCCCGAAGTTTCAACTCGCCCCTTCCCATACACAAGTCTTGTTGAATCTTTTTAGATTTTGTTAATTTTACCTTCTAGTTCGACTTGTTTGACATAAGTGTAGCTACCTGAAAAGAAATATAATGTTCATTAGTACAAGACAAAGATCAAAATATCAGTTTTGAACTTTTTTATCCATTAGAACGTCGAAGAGAGTAATACAAAAGAAAAACATAATATTTCGATTGACATTTAAATCTGGAACCGGTAACATAGAATAATTCTATAGGGTTATACTTTCATATCATTCATATAAGTTAGTTGTTTTTCTACTATATGCAATGCAGATAATAATTCTTTTCATCTCATTTTGGAAGATGAAAAATAACGATGGATCGCATGATAAACAACAAGGGGCCTTTAACCATTTCAACATATCAGAGTATAATAATAATGATGCAATGCTTTATACGGTACAGACAACTTCCGGTGAACTTGCAATCCGCAGGTAATTCTTTATGATAAACATATACAAAATGAAGAAAATAGTTTTTCTGGCGACCAGGTCATGGAGGTGCCATACGTTCATGATTGCCATATCACTTGTTTATTTCTAATTGTAAGAAAAGGAGAAACACGGGGTTATTTTGTTTTTCAACAATCACTTACGATGTCTCTTTCTGCAAACGACACATATCACTGAAAAGCTGAGTGTCAATGCCACAAACACTAAAGTGATAAGAAAATATGAATATAATTATTACAAACATAAAATAAGCACATTTATGGAAACAAATCCATGTGATATTGAACAAATCCCATGCTCACTACCCCTTTTTTAGGTCTAATATATTTATGTTACATATCTTAGTAGCATCGATTTTGTTATTTAACATAAAATCTTAGTAAAGCGATTCCTATATGAATGAAACATCTATATGATATCAATACTCACCCAATCCAAAACAAATTACGGTAACGTAAAATATGTTTCGTATATTTGGAAAACTTTGGAAAATAGAATATCATGTTGTGTAGCATTAGTTTCTTTTAAGACGTATCTAAACAAATTTGATATTCCTTTATCCCTGGCTAATAACTTAATGATATAGGAATGACCCCTGTATCTTATTCCTCTTTCTTTTTAGTTGTGCGAAGCTAGATCACGAGCCCAAATGTACATGTATATCCTTGAGCGCTTTTTTCCATAGATATAAGCCAGCATTAACTGCCTCCAATGACATAATTATAATCTGAAAAATAATAAAACAATGCAGAACATGATACTACATAACAGGCCTGCATAGAAAATTGTTTCATTCGTGTACGCTATCATTGTTTGAATACTTCTTCTTTTCTTTTTTTTTAATCTTCGAATGTTGAACGCATTAGAGATTTGAATATTACTTACGTATCAGATTTATCATCAGAACAACTGGACGGAAGTGTTTGTCGCTGTGCATGTCGAGTAGGATAGATGTGGATCTATTACCAGGGGTTCCAGGAATATTGGAAGCTACACATGTGTACAGTTCTTTGCTTTTACTAGCCGCAATTGTGACAGCTTTGTTTCTTGTCCCATCTGTGTTATTCCATTCTCTTGTGACCAATGGCTCAACTATTCTTGATCCATGCAGGAAGAATACATCTATATCTGGATAGTACTCCGCAACCTGACATGTCATCATGGTCATTGTTGTTTCGGACTTTGCGAGCATTGTACAGTAATTCGGATTAGACTGATCCTGGATACATTCTGGAATGGTTGGAAAGGGTTTCCGGGGCTGGGCTGAATTTGAAGGGGGGGGAAAATGGAATAAAAATTCTTGCAAATTTCTTCTGTTTTCTCAAGATGGCAATTTCAGCTTGCTATCAAACATTAACAGATTTACTACTAAAATAAGGCCAAAGACATTATCATGTCATGATGTAGGCACTAAGAGTAAATTCGATGAAAATAAAGGTTATAGATATTATACATATATTGTATATACAAAAGGTCCTTTATTGAAGTTCATCCTCTTCTCACACATTAAATGATAAATATCATTTTACTTAAATCTTTCTGATATAAGTTTTAAAATTTATAGTGGAATGAGTAATTTCCACAATATAAACAACATGCAGAGAAGGTTTATGATAATGTCAACTGGATCTATCTTTAAAATGTATACAAATTTCAAGTTAATCACTGATTCCATTGCAATTTAAACTCTTCAAATTGTCGACGGCATACGGTCAATACTTACCAACCACATTGACAAGAGTGTCCTCATGGAAGGCAATTCCAGTGTCAAAGTCAGTCACCTTACAAGTATAGATACCCTCGTTCTGGACCTGTACGTCAATGATGACCAGCGAGTAATCCTCGGTGATGTTAAACCTGCCTCCGTCGTATCCGGTACCACTTCTTTTTCCAATTGGTTGCTTTTTTTCAAACATGACAAGGATTTCATCTGACGATGACGTTGTGCTTTTCTTGACCCATGAAACAGTTCTTGGTCGAATATGAACAGTACACTGGACGACGCCATGCAGATATGGACGCATCTGAAGAGTGACTTGTGATTTTGTTTCAATTGCAGTATCTAGGGAAAGGAAAGTACATAGGCCTAAATGGGGGGGGGGGGTCGTTTTTCTGAAGGTTTGTTTTTCCGAAGGATTGTCATTCTGAAAAATCAAATTTTCGATACAAGGTAGCCTATGATTCCGAAAATGAAATAGAGTTTATTATTCTAAAGCAACGTAATTCCAAAAATAATATAAGGTTCTTTTTGTGAACTATCGGAATTATGAACCTTCAGAATTACGAACCTTCGGAAAACGTGGCGACAGGTAACCGGAATAAACTATGTGCTGAGAGGAAAGATATTAACAGTTAACGTTGTCCTGTTCGCATGTTTCGTATACACAGGCACTCATACACGGGCGTATAAACATAATCCATTGTTAGGGGGGGGGGGGGGTGATCTATTCATCATCCCCCCCCACACTAACAATAGAAAGTGTGTTCGTATCTACGCCACTGCACTCATAACACGCAAAAGAAAGGTTCCAAATTGCACCCTGAAAGATGCAACACCAGGGCCCCGTTGCATAAAACTTACCTTTGCCCAGGAATGAAAAAAAAAATCACTTTTCCAGCTAATGCTGTAATCATAATTGCAAACCTTTAGCTCAGACAGGAATCGCCTGAGTTTTATAAGCTGATAGGTCGTTTATATATCAAGATATTTACGGGTGAACATTGATGTCGGGATAGAGTACCACCGAACCCTAAAGAACTCTTACGGTTGGCATACCTCGCTCTATCACAGAATACCGTACGGGCTGGAAACCCGCTCTGAAATCGCCAAGCGCTGGTGCTTGGTTTTTGTGACTGCAGCGCAGCGAAGAAGCCGAGCGACTTGCGCTAGCGATTGATCACGATTTTCTCTTTTTTAGGATAGTAAACGGGTTCCATTTTCTCTCATACTTTCACATATCCTTAATTATATATGTAGTTAGAGGACTGCACACAATTCACTGGCATTTGAGCTGATTTTACAATTTTTCACAAAGTTAATCAATCACTTTAATGGTAACTCTGCTATCAATGGTAACTACCATGGTAACATCACTCAACAGCCAATCAAAATCAAGGTTTCCATGGGAGTTACCGTTGATGGCAAAGTTACCGTTAATGGTAAGTTTTATGCAACGGGGCCCAGAACTTCTAAAAGAAAGCATAAACGTAAAAGGCGCACATTATTTTGCTCCCTGGAGGCCTGCAAAAAGACTGACTACGAATGATGCAACTTTGAAAAACTTAGATGTGTAGGGTGCCGGAAGAGCTGAACTTGGAACTTGCACCCTCAGCAAGGGCGTAAACAGGTGGGGGACAGGGGGACATGTCCCCCCCCCCCCCACACTTTTATAAGTGGGGGGACATCATATCATTTGTCCCCCCCCCCCCCCCACTTTTGGGGTTCAAACCCATTACTAAAAGCCTGAAAAGCACTTCCATCTTGTTCTTTTGCATGCCTTGAGTTTGAGAAATACTCAAATATAAATGTTCAACCGCCCTTGTTGACATTTGTTGCCTTGTTGAAATCATCCCAATCCTCGTCCCTCGCCATGGAGCACTGCCATGGCGTGGCGCGGCGCGCCGTTCGATCGAGTTGCAAATTTTATTCTAGATCTCGCCTATAGCCGGCCGCCGCGCCAGGCCTGAGGGGGGCCTGGGCCTAATTATAGGCCTTGCGCAGCACTATCGGGTGCAGTCCTGCGTATGCAGCATAAGCATAAGAATTGAGCCCTCAAAGAATTGCCAAGGATTTCATCAAATCAGAGGACCGTCGTAGGCAGATTTTCGGGAAGTTCTGAAGTTCCGGGGTAATTACCTCGCTGTAATTTTTGATTTATATCGAAACTTTGGTTATCTGAACTTTGTGATTGCGAAATTCCGTTCTACTTATGACAGCTTGTAATATTACTGCTTTTATAATGAGAATCCACGGCATAAGCTTTTAACAACATGATACAACTGGCTTGATTTCTGCTACACAGTGCATTAAAAGGCCTATTTTCGATGGCAAAACTTCAAAAAGTCCCTACCGTGGGAGGGAGGTCATCCCCCTTCCACACCTCCCTCGCTCAGTGCCCCCCCCCCCCCCCCCCCACACACACACTTTTCAGAAGCTGTTGACGCCCTTGCCCTCAGGGATGCATACAGGGTGAGTATTTGAACATTTATTTCTATGTGTGAAGCAAGAAACAAGAATCTCACACGTATAAATATCGTATCAAAGCAGCAAACTGTCAGATGGGAGACACTGACTGTCAGTAGCCTCTCAAAATAATGAAAAGTTAAAGATCGAATATATAGTAACTTCCTTTAGAACTGCACATGTTATTTTGAAACGGAGAAAAGGGGGAGTCCCTAAAACACAAATCTGATATATGCTGCAGGTATATGCATTATCAACATCAACTCTATTTTCTAATCATTTTAATGGCATTCAACGAAATTGTATAATTTCTCTTGACCTTAAGTATCTTAACTCTTGAAAAAGGCCAACGAGCACTCTTAAATCCCAGAACTTACCTACTACGAAAACGTCGGTGTAGTTTTCAATCGAAACCCCTAGATAATTCAAAACCTTGCAATAAAAGCGTCCTGCATCTGCCATTGATACAATATTGATAATTAATGAAAAGTTCTCATCGATGTCACAGCTCCCATCGTCAAATCGCGGACCTGACTTAGTGCCGTCATGCTCCACAATCATTAGATATGTATCATCAGGATCATAGCCCTTTTCCCAGTAGACCGCCGTTGGGTCTCCGTAGAAGCGACATGTTAGAACTCCTTGGACTCCTTGGACGAGGGTTTTCTTGACTTCAGTATAAACTAAGCCATCTGGAACTACTTGGGAAGAACTTGCTTCTGCAATAAACAAAACCGAGTATCAGGTTTATTCCACTCCAGGGTCCAGTTTCATAAAACTTGTTATCAATAACAAGTTACAGTAACTGTTATAAGCTACTGAAATCCTTGCATCTGATTGGATGAGAGGAAATTCGTCATAGAAATGTGGCAGTTGTTATTGATAACAATTTTTTTTAAAAACAGGGCCAGGTCGATGATAATTTCTAAGTGGATCTATTCCTTTTCATGCCATACAAGAGTATTTACGTATAGGCTTATAGTCTATCATTAGGGCATTAATCTTGTCTAGTATAACAGGATAAATATACTTTTACTCTTTGGACAGAGTTGTAGAAAGCTCTCCTAAAAAATTGTTAATAACTGATGTTTCTTGATCTTGCATTGAGATGTTTCCTTTTTGATGCTGATCCGAATTCCCAATAGAGAGTAAATTCAGAGGCAACCATCTTCAGTGTATCGACCGACTGGACTTTTAAAAACCCTCTAAAAAAAAGGTTGTTTCTGTTTCTGTGAATACTGTAAAACATTACTGAGACAGACAGTACTCTGTTCATAGATGTGGCAAGGGGCATGAAACTTCAACGAGGTACAAAAAGCTAAAACGCCAACAAAATAGAGGGAAATTTCATTTAAAATATAAAGCGGCGCAGGTTCGCCCCCTAAATATAGGAGTTATGTTAATGCATATACGCAAAAGGGGTTCTATAGAATTTCGCACAATAACTTAAATGCAATGTCGCACAATAACTTGTTATCAAAAGTTTTGAAAGCAAAACATTTCGAACGACCGACCGGTTTTCTTCAATCTGTGTATGTAAGATTCAATATTCCACCCGCGCCGCCCCTCCAAAAAGAAATCGAACTAAAGTGCAACATAAATAGCGATGGTAGATTGAATGAAATTATATTATGCAGAATTCGAAAGATTATTATATCGAATTAGTGAATAAAGGATGAACTCAGATATTTCAACGAGAGAAAGCTATTTGATACAATCCTTGAAAACACTTACCAGATTGGACATAGATTATCAGGAATAATCCCGCAGCCAGTGCTGTTTTACCCGCCATGTTGAGCATTTTTCTACTCTGCAATTAATGCATAACAGATTTATGCGGAGGCCTACACTCCTTCAATAGAGGGGGGGGGGGGGCTGGGGAGATGTCATCGTGAAACCTCTACCCGCATTATGTATATTTGTGGTCGAGAAGTTTACAATTTAAGGACTTTTTTTTCACAATGCTTGTTGACAAATTTCACTCAGATATCTGCAAATCTCGTCCGACATTACCCCCATCTCGGCCACCCTCCCCCCCCCCCCCCCGGGGGGGGGGGGGGCACATAAATGCACCCATCCTATCTGAATGCATACCTTTGTAAATGGAGTTGTTTGAATCTAGTCTGGCACTCATTACAAAGTTCAATAATCAGGCATTTATCGCTATCATGACATTTCAGTATGATTGCTTATGTCAATAATGGTTTTTATTGCAACTTGCTACCGATAACAAATTTTATGAAATTTAATAGTCCCCTGAATATGCAGAAGTATAATTTTCTTCTATTAGCACAAGAAATAACTGATAATTGATAATCCGAAAAGGATCTCTCATTAAGTGGAATAAATCTACACGGAAGCAAGCAAAAGTATGTTGTTGTTCTTGTTGGGTGTTTTTTTGTTGTTGTGTGTGTGTGTGTGTGTGTGTGTGTGTGTGTGTGTGTGTGTGTTAGGGCATTCTCATGTGCAGGCTATGTATAAAATCGGAAGAAACGGTGTGTTACATAGAGGCCTAACTTTTCTTTGTATGTATGTATGTATGTATGTATGTATGTATGTATATATGTATGTATACTGCAATCTCTGGTGATGCCATCATAGACACAATAGTCCAAAATGCCTGACTCTCTTTTAAGTCCTTTCTCTATATACTGTCTTTTCCTCTCTCTCATCCACGTATTATGTTCTTCAGTGCTCGATGTAATATTCTTTCAGTAACTTGTATTAATTTTTTACGGGCGTTTCCCAACACAAGCTTTGCTTTTCGGGTTTTCGCCTCCTTCTGAATTATTTACTATGTATATTGTACTATATGTTGACAGCAATGTTACAAATGTATTATCTCGTTTTATTTTACACTGTTCCTGACGAGAAGGAAATAAATGTTAATTTCAATTCAATTCAATTCTTCCTTTTCTTTCTCTCTCTCTCTCTCTCTCTGGTGAATTTCAGTATTGTAATGCACTTTGATGACAAAACGAACAAAACGTTGGATCCATTAATCTAAAGAACAAAAATCCCTATCGTTGGATCTAGAATGACTGTTTTATGGGGCAAAGAGTATTTTTACATTTTTCTCCGTGAATATGATTTCCAGAATCTTGCAGCCCTTCAAAAATTCTTTTTTTGTATGAGCATCGTTTAATTTAATTGCTTGTTTGTTAATTTTGCTTTCCTCCCTCAAAGAAGGTAGTTCAGCATTTTGATGAAATTTTGGCTGAATAAAGGAATAATGATAAGAATTGCTCTGTGTATAAGGGGTCCGCTCGCTATTCATAAGAACCGCTATTAATTTAACACGCGTTATGAATAGCGGTCCTAATGAATGGATGTCCTTATGAATAGCGAGGTAATTTGTCTATGGTCTACTGGCTATTCAGAAGGACCGCTATTCGTACAAAACCGCTATTCATTTAGTCACGCGTTATGGATCCTTATGAATAATAAACTGGTCCATATAAATAGCGGTCCTTATGACTAGTGAGGTTACCCCCAAATACAGCGCCAACGTGCCCAGTAATAAATTTGTAAAAAAAAAAAAAAAAAAAAAAAAAAAGCAATTTAAACACTACGCCAGATTTGTCATCGTATAGACAGCAAAATAAGACAGCAATAAGACCCCTCAAAAAATAGACAAAAATAAGAATAGATCTAATATCGATAAACCATCAACGTAATGAATACGGAGCACGGTTGACTTAGAGTGCCTACGATTCCTGGCGGCGAAGGATGAGTGGAAGGAACTAACCAAGGAGGTACTAACAAGTTAGGCAAGCTAGCCTATAGTACCCCTTTGAAGTTTGAACTGACGAAGAGAATTGTCGAGATGGCAAAAGCAAAATTGACAAACATGTAGTGTCAACAACGCGAAAACTGCTTCATCAGACAACAGTATAATGATGATGGGGGTTGTGTGTCCGCACACTTAATAAATATTAGCCTGTCAATTATACTGTCAGATTTGACCCCAAAATAGGCATTATTAAGTAACACTAAAATGAATGAATATTAATTTTGCAAATCGTACTATTGTCAACCTATCTTTTAACAGATTTATGGCAATTTGCATGAAAAGTTGTTCGATTTACCGACCTTTTCGTATAACAAACCTTCCCGGACACACGTCCTATGGGTATAACTGAATTTCTTTTGGAGGACAAATCAGTCCTAGTTCCAGTTATGCCTCTCGTATTTGAATTATTCATGTTAATATAGGGTTTCCCGGTCAAATTCGCACAATTAGCTTTCACAATCATTTTCAAACGTTCGTATTCAAGCGATTGCTCATCCTTTTACTCCTTCGATTGAAATTCATTTTCAGTCGTTCAAATTCATTTTACAGCATGCGAAAATGTGCTTCGAACATCCAAATTGATTTATGGTCGTTCAGTTTACATGATATAAAGAGGCCAAAGCGACATTCAAATTCATCTATGACGACTTGGGTGCGAATTCTTGCCCGAGTTTTACTTTCCATTTCATTAATAGGCAGGCAAGTTAGCAGTATGTTCTTTCATTTTCAAAACGGTTAAAGATGTACATAAAATAGCCGGGTTTTGCCCTTTTTTGTTCTTCTTCAAATTTTTCGTCGTCATTAAACCATTGTATTGTTTTCAAATATAATTTGCTGTTGCAAAATGATGTAGCCATCTAATCATAAGGTGTAAAAACACATTATTGACTACCCTTAGCTTTTCATGCACTGTATCATTTCAACTCTGTACAGCGTATTCAAAGTAGCCTTTCACATCATATTGTGTGTCTTTTTATTTTATTTTGTCTAATCTTATCTTTAAGTTTACCACTCGCTTTGTTATTTCTTCTTTTTTTTAATTACAGGCCCCCGAAACGGGAGGAGGCTCAGAGCCGGGCTCGAGCAACCCCACTTCAATTATGTAGTCAGAAATCGTTCCATGACACTTGCGTTTGTTTATCAACTTTGTTTTGTTCCATGATTTTACTTTTTTGTATCATTGTTCATCATTATCATCTATTCTTGATTTATATATATATATATATATATATATATATATATATATATATATATATATATATATATATATATATATATATACATGTATATCAACTTTTTATATTGTTTCTAAATCTCATCATGTAAAAACAATCGGAAAATGCCAAGGGAAGGAGTGCATTGTTAAATCAACTGCTTAAATCGCGAACATGCTTGTTTATCGATGAATTCAAATTCCCAAATGTTCACGATCCAAAGCTCCCGTGAATTTGAATGCTCACTGGGTAAAATTCTAATTTGAATACTCATTCTATCAAAATGCATGATGAAAGTATGCTATCGCTTGCCATAAAAATAAAATCGAATGCTCCTTTCAGGCAATTGAATGTTGATCTTGATGAGCATTCAAATTCAATTGAAATCGAGCGACTGTGCATCAATTCGGATGCTGTTTTGATGAAATTGACCGGATAAACCTATTGTAGCTTCACATTTTGCCTTTGGCTATATTCATTTTCATTGGTATTCGTAGGTCAGGCAAACAAAATAAGTAACTAAAGAAACAGGCGTATCGGTAGGCCCTATGGGTAGGCCATAGGGGTAGGCCATAGGCCAAATCAGTGTGTTGAGAGTGCCTTCGATATTTTCATGAATAAGTTTCTATCACTGTATAATGCTAATATTCCAGTAATAAAGAGTAAAAGCAACCGTAGAAGAACCCCACGTTATGCCGTGGATCACCAAAGCTATGCCGAAATCAATAAATAAGAAAAATGAGCTGTTCTACAAGTATAAGAAAGTAGGGACAGAAGCTCTAAAAAGGAAATATTCTGTTTACAGAAATACTCTGACTTCTGTTCTGCGTGCAGCCAAAAAACAATAATATTTTGAACAGTTTCAAGCAACTTATAATAATATCAAGGGCACGTGGAAGGTGATAAGAAATATATTTCAAGCACCATCTAAAGTAACAAGTATAAGACAAATGAATATAGATGACCAACTGGTTGACGATAAAGATATTATAGTGGAAAAGTTTAATGAATATTTCTGTAATATTGGTCCGAATCTGAAAAAAAAATATTCCAAATAGTCAAACTGATTTTAATGATTATTTAGGAGAACCTAACATGCAAAGTTTATTTTTGAAGCCCACAGATGACGAAGAATTGCTTGATATTGTTCGAGCCCTAAAGAACAAGAAAAGTCCTGGGTATGATCATATTGGGAATGAACTTATTAAGCAAGTTATTGTCGGTATTCTTCAACCACTAGTTCATATTTTTAATTTGTCTATGTCAAGAGGAGTGGTACCGATAAATATGAAGATCGCAAAAGTTGTACCAATTTTTAAAAAAGGCAACTCTCAATTACTGACAAATTATCGTCCGATTTCTTTGTTAACATGTTTTTCAAAAATTCTGGAAAAACTTATTTATGTAAGAACTATAACATTTTTTAACAAAAAATGTGTCTTCAGTAATTATCAGTTTGGTTTTCGGGAGAAGCATACAACAACACATGCAATTTTACACCTTATAGATAAACTTGCTTTTGCCTTAGATAGTCATTTACACACCATCGGTACATTTTTAGACTTTTCCAAGGCCTTTGATACTGTAGACCATGAAATTCTTGTGAATAAATTATGTCATTATGGTGTCAGGGGAGTCGCCTTGGATTGGTTTAGAAGTTATCTTACTGATAGAAAGCAATTTGTGTCCTTAAATGGAATTGACTCTTGCCTCCAAAAAGTAACATGTGGTGTTCCCCAGGGATCCCTTTTGGGGCCACTTTTATTTATCTTGTATATTAACGATTTTCAACGCTCATCAAGTGTATTATCTTTCATATTTTTTGCTGATGACTCAAGTGTATTTTTTTCTCACAAATGTCCACAAATATTGTTGAAAACTGTTAATGAAGAGTTTCGAAATGTAATGAAGTGGATTAATGCTAATAAGTTATCCTTGAATCTCCAGAAAACAAATTATATGCTGTTTAGTAATTCAGTCAATTTTTTGCCAGGTGATGTGACATTTGATAATGTCCCTATTGAGAGAGTAACTTCAACAAAATTTCTTGGAATATACATAGACGAGAAACTGAACTGGAAAGCGCACGTGGACAAATCAAGTAAAGTGGTGTCAAAAAATACTGGTGTTATTTATAAGTTGAGATCATGTATACCTCAAGAGGTATTGTTTATTCTGTACTCTACTCTTATTTTATCATATATTAATTACGGTATGTTGGCATGGGGCAAATCATCCAAAACTCAAATTCATATAGGCTTTTTGTTGTGTAGAAGCGAGTTATTAGAATAATTTGTAAAGCAAATTATCGTGCACATACAAATCTGCTTTTTTATGAAAACAATATTCTAAAACTAGAAGATCTCTATTCAATGCAACTTGGAATGCTCATGTTTAGCATCCACTCGGGGGACCTCCCTTCTGCCCTGGCTCAAATCTTTAGAAGAAATAATCAAATTCACAGCCATAATACTAGACAGGCTTCTGCTCTCCATTTACCATATGCAAGGACAACATTCACTCTTAATACTCTAATGTCCACTGGCCCCAGGTTCTGGAATTCACTTGATCCTACTTTAACAAATGCTCCAAGTATCTCAGTTTTTAAACGTAGACTCAAATCATATTTACTTGACAAGTATGTGGATGACACATGAATGTATTATCAAGAGAATTTATAATTCTACTGATTTATTTTTTGTGTACTGTAGCAAGTCTTGAATATTTGATCCCTCCCCTTCCTTTGCCAGCTCTCCCCCCCCCCCCTTTTAAATCCCTTCCCATCTGCACATATACCATATATTCCTGCTTGTCCTCTCCACTCAGAGAGCAATAACTCATTGATGTCTCGATGTGGGGTCAGCTTGGGCTTGTGCACGTTATCGCTGCCTTGGGTGGCATGGGTTGTTCGTGCTCAAAATCATGACATTTATTTTCACACACACACACACACAGCGAGTTTGTTAGCTCACTCGGTGTGATGGAGATCTTCGACTTCGGGTAGTTGTTGTGGTCATGAACCTACCACTCAGTAGGTCCATACTGTGGTCGATACATCGTTGGTTAGTTGTTTTCTGAGTGTATTTTGTAAATAGTTGTATATTTTTTACTTATATTTTTTGTTATTGTTTGTATTCATGAATCAGTTATCTTTGTCACATTATCTGAGGGGCCTTTAATTTAACAAGCTGTGCTTCAACCAAGGTCTCTCGTCTTTCTTTATTCTAAATTGTGTGCTATAAAGAATAGATCTTTTCTGTATTGTTATGATTATACTCTATGATATTTTGTTATATATGATTTCTGAAAGACAAAATAAACTTGAACTTGAACTTGAACTTGATCGATATATGGTCAGGGGTCCTAAAGCTACGCAGGTCCTAAAGCTACGCACCCCGCAAATACGCGCAATGCGACGCGTTCAATGCGCCAAACTTTTGGTGTGACTGAGCAACGCGATTATCAAATATTCGCCAAAAAGAATGAGTAATTTTCCTTTATTTTGGGTGATATTATCACTATTTGCATATCGGGATGAAATTCACGTCAGTCAGCTTAAAAATCAAGATTTGCATTGATTTATTACGTGTGCGTAGCTTTAGGACCCTTTCATTTTTTCAACCAAATTCGACATGGGTATCGACATCGACTTGAAAATTAATGTTATTGATATTTGTCCGTCGTAATTTGCTCAGGAATTTAATTTAAGAGTATGTAGAATCAAGATATATAGAAGAAATTCGCATAAATCATTGTAAAAGTGACTTTAATTTAGCCGCTGGAAACAAGGTGCGTAGCTTTAGGCCCCCCATGCCCATCATACAATTACAAACGCGTCACATAACTTTGCGCACAATAATGCACAGCGCTCAATTAATTGCGCGTAACATGAATAAGCGCCACAGTGACATCAACATGCATGCATGTTAGCTCGATAAACGATTTTGTTGGAAACAGTCAACTTGTTTAATATTGGCCGTTGCCTTCACCAGATGCCATTTTTTATCGTTATTTTAGGTAAGTTGTCCACATTTTTATTAAAATTAGGCTATTAACTATTTTGTATTAATCGGCGTCGCCTAAGAATAGCCTCAGGGGTATTTAAACTCTTGGGACTTGCATTCCCTCCAAAATCGCAATTCTGAACACTTTTTTTTTGTTTGTTTGTTGGAGAATGGCCCACATATTCTTTATTATTCTTTTTGCTCCTCCTCCTTTCAAATTCAATTCAAATTAACATCTATTTTCTTCCATTGATTTTGACAACATTCAACATCTATTCAAATAGTACAATTTACATGCATATATTACATACAATAGTACAATCAAGAACTTGCAAAGTTACAAGGAAGAAGGCGCAGTCCCAATAAGCCAGATGCTTGTAGCGGGTATGATGGGGGGGGGGGGGGGGGGGGGGTGTCCGGACAGTTTACAAAAATTAACCTGTCCATTTTGCTGTCAGATCTTCAGTAACACTTAAATCCAGTGAATATTTGCAGTTCATAATTCTGTCGACCCATCTTGTCAAAGATTCATGACAATTTTCATTAAAACTTGTTCGATTTACTGTATCCAGACGTTGTAATTCCGGATAGGTTGTTAATCCGGATAGGTCATTTTAAAACAGTAAATCGAACAACTTTTCATGCAAATGTCACAAATCTTTCACAGGATAGGTTGAAAATCATGTGAATTGCAAATATTCACTGGTTTTAGTGTTACTTGATGCCAGTTTTTCGTAAAATCAGACGGCAAAATTGACGGGCTAATTTTTGTTAAGTGTCCGGAAATGCAACCCCCATCCTAAAAGTAACCTGTCCGGATAACCAACCCGTCCGGACACAGGTGGGTACGCCTGAATACACAAATATTTGATACAGGAAAAGAAGAAAGGAACAGACAAAGAGAGGGAGAGACGAGGATAGGGAACTTGGAGTAGAGGGAAAGGTAGAGGACTGCAACCCAGACGTTGTGTGTCCGGACAGGTTGGTTGCAGGTCATTTTTGAACAGTAAATCGAACAACTTTTCATGCAAATTGTCACAAATCTTTCACAGAATAGGCTGAAAATCATTTGAATTGCATATATTCACTGATTTTAGTGTTTCTTAATACATATCTTTCGTAAAATATGACGGCAAAATTAACAGGCTAATTGTTGTTAAGTGTCCGGACACACAACCCCCTCCCCCCCCCCCCCCCCCCCCCCATCCTAATAATCATAATAGAGTTGCATGGATAATACAGTGGCAAGATATACGGTGAGAGTAAAATATTGAAATATTCACAGGCATTCTTACAAAAAAAGATACTGGAAAAAGGTTAGAATGATAGTAATCGAGCATAATATAAATAAACAAGCAAGGCATCATGAACTACAATCCGATATCATACACTTTTTAGCTTCCATGAGAAGCTTAACAGAGACACAGAATTTCTCATGGGTGCAGGTAAATCGTTCCAAAGCTTAGGGCCGATGAAATGGATATTATGTTGAAAAGTAAGTTTACGGTGTTTGGGAATGTAGATTTCATCGGTTGATCTGTTACCATACTTTATATGAATATCTGAAACACGTTGAAAAAAGGCCACAGAACTGGGAAGGTAATTGTGAGTTTAGACATTTATATAACAAGGTACACTGTTGAAGTTTATTTATATCTAGAATGCGAACCAGTTTAAGAGATTTATATAAAGGATCGCTGCTGGAGCTTGGATGAGAACCTCCTCCTCTTCTTCTTCTTCTTCTTCTTTTTCTTCTTCTTCTTCTTCTTCTTCTCTTTCTCCTTCTCTTTCTCCTTCTCCTCCTTCTTCTCCTTCTTCTCCTCCTCCTCCTCCTTCTCCTTCTTCTTCTTCTTCTTCTTCTTAATCTTCTTCTTCTCATTATTATTATTATTAATGTTACATTGTTTTTATTATTATCATTGTTATTATGTTTAAAATATTATTTGTCCTTCTCATTCTGTAAATAATATAATAATATAATTTTAACTTATTAATTTTGTATGTTGGACACCCCACTGGAAAAAGGCTCTCGAGCTTTCGTGGGTTATCCTGTTCAAGCTTACATAATTTTGATCTAATATTCTTTTATTGTTGTATGTTAGAGGGTTGGCAAATAAAATCAATCAATCAATCAATTATAGAATGCAGTCAGTGGCGTATCTGGACATTGGCTGGGGGGGGGGGGTAAAAAATCTCAGCCAACGGTGATCCAGAAAAATCCTGTTCATGCCCTAATTTGTGTAGGAATCGTTGGAGGGGGGGGGGGTAGGACGTCCGATGTTGTTTTCACTCATCTTTATGCATGATTTGCCAATTTCTATTTTCATTTAATTTAATTTCTTATCCATTGTAGTGTCGTTAGCAACAGCGCAAGATTCATTGCATTTTGATTTAAAGTGTTTGAAGAGGGTCATCTTTTATTGTTTGTTTGGAGATACATGTATTTCAAATGTTATTTCACTGGATAATAAGAGGGCGTTCAAATTCGCTCTATTTGGCATGACGCGTGCCCCACTATATTAGTAGCTCTGCTTTCTTGTAAATTTGATAGTTGGTTTAAAACTTCTAGATCATTGCGACCGACCGAGAGCACTATCATTTTCTTAGTTTTTTTTTAATATTTTATTTTTTATGAAGGAATAAATTTGTTTCATATATGTTTTGTGTAAAAACGTATGAGCAATGATTATATTATTATCTAGGGAGCATGTATGATTGAATATTTTCTTAATAGAAAATGGAAAATAATGATTTTTTTTTTAGTACAGGGCAAATGGGAGAGGAGCTCGCAAAATACGTTGAAAGGAGTTGCCAAGTTGTGTTTGACTGATTACAATTTTTTTAAATCATAACTTTTTCATTTCTTATCGTATTTTGCTCACACCTTTACTGATCATGCAGCGGGCCCCGTTTAACAAAACTTGTTATCAATAAAAAGTTCCAATAACACTTTATGAGCTACTGAAATATTTGCGTCTGATTGGCTGAGAGCAAATTTGTCATAGAAATGGCGCAGTTGTTATTGATAACAAGTTTTAAGAAACGGGGACCCTGTTTCTTTAAATTTTCCTGCCTCTTTTAAAACCAACTTGTAACCAGGGTTGACTTTCCCTTAAGGGGGGGGGGGGGGTGGCGCAAAATAACTAGATCCCGATCATATTCGAGGGAGCACAGTGACAGAGCTACAGAAAGAAAAAAAAATCACATTTTAGACCTATTTCTTATGTACTTTATCCTGGGTAGGGGGCAAATAATAATCCTTAAGACATTAATTTTCTTCTTATTCTCCCCTTCCTACTACTCTCTTTTGCTTTTTTGCGCCCCCTTCAAGGGGCGCCATTTTCTTGATGTGTACATAGAGATATTTTTAGTCCGAACGCAAAATTGTCTTTCTTCCTGATACAAAATCCCATTTGAGATCTAAAATATTTAAGTACACATTCAAAGAAAATCACAAATATGATAAATAATGTATCACTAGAAACTGGCAAGTTAACAGATAGCAATCGTATCAGTTTAAAGTCAACTACATATCAGGTAATTAAACAATAATACAAATAAAACTACCTCCCAGCATCTGCGATATACAAGCGCTTCGCCAAAAAAATAACAATGTTTCAATGACGTCAATAAAGGGAACAATCCTGTCCAAGCAGACGAGGTCCCATAAAGAATGAACATAAGTGCAGTGCAGTTATTTCTCAAATTATAAAGAATTTAGTGTATTCAAACGTGCCCATATTTCACACCATTCTAAAATGGGAATGAAACAGATTCTGATTACTGAAATCTTTTGTTTGTAAATATATAGGATGAGGGTTAATGAACAATCAAAGAAACCACACTTTCAAATTGAAAAGCCCGCTGAATGATTGCAAGGACGGTATTCATCCCTCATTCAACGCCGAACGTCCAGCGGTGTATGCAGCTGTGAATGCAATGGCGTCTATTTTGTTTACAAGCAACTGATTCCTTTATTCTTGTAACGCTTCATTTTCCATCCAAATAAACCCATGCACGGGGTTTAGAGTGAGGCAATATATGTATTAAACATAATAGACTAATGCTAGTGAAGTGAAATAACTGAAGAGAAGATGACAAAACAGGCACTGAAAATATGTGAGATGTTATGGGACATCGTCTGCTTGTGCAATTAACGTCCTACCTTTGACGTCACACATTTCAGCGGCTTTCGGAGAGCTGTTCAGGTGCTATGTCGGGGCTGTATTTTAGCAATTTGTAATTGATAATAATCATTACTTCGAATGTTTGCAAGCGTCGAATTTTGACAAACTTGTCCGGTCTAAGCTTCACCTACGCAATAATGAAACTTAAGTCAGTTTTAAAAATCAATGAATATCTACTTTAACAGATTTATACATATATTCTAAAAACGAAATATTTCTTTGAAAATTACTATTTTACTAAATATAAATCTATTTTCTTGATACTATGACGTACGCGACGGAGCAAATGAATGCAAATTTATGGATGATAACTTTCCCGAGCGTCAATTGATTGATTGATTGATTGATTTTATTTGTTTCCACGATCGGTTTACATTTGTACATGAGAAAGCAAAATATAAGTATATAAATCAAATGGCATAATACAAAGGATAATACATAATAACAGCTCAGTATAATAAACATCTTCCAGTAGAGGTAATAAACGCATACAGTATATACACTTGTGGGGGAACCTATTAAAAGCGAGGCTTGTCGAGTTAGGTCCCCATTTAACAAAGAAAAGGAGCTGGAAAGTAGAATTATGAGATTAAGATGAGAAGAAACAAAGAGAGGACGGAAATCAGCGGATGGAAACAGAAGAGAACATAAAAGGATTAACTAATTATAGAGAGTGGAAGGGAGAGAGAGAGAGAGAGAGAGAAGAGAGAGAAAAGAGAAGAGAGAAGAGAGAAGCGAAGTGCAGATCGAGATCAGCAACCATGCAGCATTTTAGTATATGGTTTTAGCAAAACAGAATGTCAGAATGCGCGTTGTATAAATTATGCTCTGCTCTGCCAGGCAAGCCCAAGAAATCGATTTCTATTTAGCAAAACCAGAGAATTTTAAAAGAAATCTATGAATTTCAAATTTTAGAATATATATATATACACCTGCTATTATTTTCCATCATACATGTATATGGGTCTGACCCAAAAGTCCTGCCAACGTGACAGGACGGAATTCGATAGGATCTATTCTCCTCACAAGAAAATAAGAAATGCTTCTACCTCCATACCTTTACTTATATAATAAGTTTACATTGAAGAACAATTCCACTACAAACACAAGACTGATCATAATTCCGTTTCTATGGTAACAACATTTTTTGTTAGCGCGACAGGACGGAACAATAGAATGGTGAAATTTTGTATGACAGATTCAAAGTAAAATTCTATCGAAGTTAAAATTGAAAACTAGCTATGTATTGTGATTTTTTATTAGTATGATAGACCACATTACATTCAAACATTAAGCAAAGATTTTGGCCCCATCAATTCTTTTTAATTTGAAAATTGATGAATGGATGTCGTGCGACAGGACGGAATGCGACGGGACGGAACCTTTTGCACCATGTACAAAATGAATGGGGATTTTTTTTTTGTAAATCCAAAATATTATCCAACTGTACTTTTTTCTTTTAAACTATTTATTTATTTATTTATTTATTTATTCTGCGTTCTTTATACAGGGTAGTCTCTTCAGGCATAAAAACTGCTTTGCAAGAGAGCCCTGTATTACATAAATCAATTAAAATACAATGTAGAACAGTTTCAGAACAATAAGATAACAGAACAATAAGATAACAGAACAATACAAAAAAAGAATATGTTAGAAATATTAACAAGTATAAAATTGGTCATTTTAGTTCTACTATGGTAGAACTAAAATGTTAAGGCACAGGGGAGTGGCAAGCTTTATTGTTAATTCAAATTAAAGAGATAAAAATCACTGTAGAGGCTGGCCACTTTTGCACCATGTACAAAACAAATGGGGATTTTGAAGAAAAAAATGATATCATCAAATAGTTCTTTTCTCTAAAAAATTGTCGTAGAACTAAATTGTTCAGGTAAGAAAAGTGTAATTCTCTATTGTTTATTCAAATGAATAAAAACTTGCTAGGGGAAAAAAAAACTATACAAACATCAAATGACATACATGGGACTGTACTTTCCATGCAAAATTCCGTCCCGTCGCGCCTGTCAACCCATAAATACCCCCTAAACGCGACGGGACGGAAAAAAAAGTAACACATCACAATTCTTCTCGAAATATAAGGGAACCAATTTTAATTGCACATAAGTGATGGTACAATAGTTTATTGATACTTTATAAGACCCCAGTCTATAAACTCCAGTTTATCCGACAAAAAAATAAAAAGGGGGTGTCAAAGTGCCCCAAAATACAATTTTGCAACAAAAAGTTAAAATGTTAACCCAATTATAACAGAATATTGCCAGAACTGACATTGGGCATTGAATAATATTGCATATAGTATTCCAACTCCAAACTTTATTTTTCAAATGCCCTTACACTTTTTACTTAATTGATTTTTCTAGTAATTCCGTCCCGTCGCGCTCTGAGGGCGCTTATTTCCATTTTAAGGGTTATTTTAAAAAAAAACGGAACATGACCATCAAGAGACATGATTTTCATAAACTACAGATTCTCAGCTTTCATGTGATATACAAGGGCAGACAAAAATCTTGAATTGAAAATTTAGGGTTTATGGTGACTACTTTTGGCTCAGACCCATATGGGGATATTTTTTTTTTTTTTTTTTTTTTGTACTGAAGAGAAGCAATTTAGCTTAATTTAAATATCTTCCTTACCGGAACTGTTTCCAGTGGTTCATGTACAACTCCATATCATCAAGAAAATGGCAGCCCCCATGTAAAGTGTTAGCACATCATACCGTGTGCTAGAATGTCTTGATTTAAACCCTTTTCTGATATTTTATTTCTAAAGTGATAAAGACCGATGATTAAGAATATATTACACCTTTGAACATAAGCAATTTATATTCTGAGGTTAATTGTCCTTTAACAGTTATGATTTTTTAATTGACAATCTATGAATGTAAATAACAAGCTTTTAAACAGATTTTTAAAAATAAATTTTATTTTTCATATCGTGGGGAGTCGTTCATAACGAAAACAGTTCTCATTCTGTTTACATTTTACATTTTACACACTTTTATCACAAAGAATATTAATCAAAAAACTCTTCATGGTGAAAGAAAATGATTAAACGAACGTATGGATAAACTTTCTTAACTCTATTAAGAAGATTTTTTCGTGGTAGGCCTACAATATTAATACAAAGGCGATGTTCTTGTTTTCTTCTTGTGTGCAGGTATCACCTGGATATTTGGGTTACCATCACCATGATGATTCTCATATTCATCATCCTGAGCACCATCATATCGTCCGGATACGGCGATGTTGTTGATGTAGAATATTCAGAAGAATTTTTCGACCCCGTAGGCGTGAATCTCGTAACATACCCAAACGACCAGTTCGTTTTCGACGCCTTGCCTTCTATTCCAGATTCCGAACAACGCAAATTCTTATTCAGGTTCCGTGTGAAGTCCGGAGGTGAAACCCACGTTGCCCTGTCCGACCAGTACCAAGGACAAAATTTGATGTACGATATTGTTTTCGGAAAAAACAAGAACAGGTACACTGCCGTCAGACGATGTTTCTTAAGCCAGTGTGAGGAAATAGCCGCTGTCTTGATGCCTGATGCTCTGAGCTCAGACCGAATCCAAGATCTGTGGATCAGTTTCGACTTGGAGCAAGGTACGATTGTGGTAGGGGGGCCGAAAAAGTCACCAGCTTTGGAGGTCAGGCCTTACGAACCGTTTGGTGTTAACGAGCTTGGCTTCAGTACATTGCATGGAACCGTTGGCTACTGGTGGTTCCCTCACAGGTATTTAGCCAGGTGTGCGGAGTTGGGGTACAAGACCGGCAAGTCATACCGGTACACCCTGCCACTCGTTCCTCACTTGTCAGCCAACAGTGTGAAGTTTACGTTCTCTGCAAAAGGAAATACGGATATCCGTATCCTCCTCGCACCGGAAGTTAGACTAACTGACCAGAAACCTGCTTACGAGATCATAATCGGCAGTGCATCGAACACAGTGTCTGAGATTCGTAGGTGTAATAACGCAATAGAATGTTGCCCGGTTGTTGCCTCGGCTCAGACCCCAAATATACTGGACATGAATAAGTCAAGACGATTCCGTGTAATATATGAGAACGGGCTGCTAAAAGTCTACTTCATTGGTGAGTTGAAACCATTTCTGTCCATTCGTGACACTTACCCCATCTCGGTTCGGGCCATCGGTTACTCACAAGGACCATTCAACGAGGGCTGGGTAGAGTTCCCAGTAAAGGGCATGACATGGGGGTTATTGATCTTTGACACTGAAGCAAACAGTCCATTCAACCTCGAACTCCCACTCGTCCCCGGGAGAAAGGCCCACAACTTGGAGCTGACGTTCCTGGTGAAGGCACAGCATTCCGTCCTCATTGCGTTTTCGCCCGAGATCGATATCAATACCTACAACGGACGGCTTTATGAGATAATAATCGGTGGATGGAACAACGAAAAATCAGCCATTCGCTTTTGCAAGGGATGTGGGGCAAAGACAAAACGAAACCATCTTGCACTCGACCAAAGTCAATTTCGACAGTTCAGAATAAGCATCGTCAACGGAAAAATCGACATTTACGAGGGCCAACTTGAGGAATCAACTCTCTCTTTTCAAGACCCGAATCCTCTGAGAATCTTGTCGGTTGGATTTAAGACCAGCAACCAAGCTACTGGTCGCTTTGTTTTTGACACTTGTCACATGTACGGATGAAGGCGCATGTTGAGCGGGCATTCCAATCGCCGACGGCCAAAGATACAAATAAGGCATGTCGGTCTGTCCGTAAACCTTATTAGGGCTGCGAGACCGGCATGTCTATCTTGTAGAAAGTTGGTCTCGCGGGCCGTAGCTCGTCAAAGGGGTTGTGGCCGAAAGTTGATGATTCGATAGAGGTACAACAAAGATTTATTCGAGGTAACTGAGGTCAAAAACTCATAATACGCCTCATTGTCTTCCACCATGGCTATACACTTAGAGAAACATAACATAAATCCCAGTAAAATAGAATTATCTCTATAGGCCTATGTAAACTGTCTAGCTTATTTCTATATGTAATAGGAAAGGCCTATTGTTGACTCTCTCTTTTTTTTTTTTTTTATATAAAGGCCACAATGTGAAATATAAAAGTACTCTGCTATTGAACCTTATATGCAATTTTACCGAGTACACTATACTTAATAGAAAGCGCTGTGTAAAAAGACAAAAACATCTTCGTTCTCGTTCGTTTGTGTGTTTGTTTGTTTGTGAGTTTATTTGTCTAGTTCAGTTTAGTTTGTTTCTTTGTTTGATTGTGTTTGTTTGTTGCTTTTTTTTGGGGGGGGGGTGTATTCCTGTTGCATATCCCCCCCCCCCCCCCCCCCCCCCCCCCATCGAGTCAATTTGGGTAAAGCCTTATTTCCTGAATGGAAAATCAAATACATAATCTCTTGTCAGAATATTCTTGCGGTCGGTGTAGATAGAGATAGATAGCCTGAGAATGTTTTTTGTTCACGATTTTGATAAAAAGATAGGAGGCCTAGGCTATAGAAAATCCGAGACTACCTGCACAAACATCGTATAGAAACATCTTGATGACAAGGTGCTTTACAACATAATACTATCCAACTCTAATTAGAGAGTTCATGTGCCAAAGTTTTAGTTGAAAGTGCATTTCATTTGTTCATTCTACATGTAGTTATCGAAATTGATGGACCAGAAAAAGAGGGTAAGAAAGAATCTAAAACCACTCCAGGAGTCAAAGTTGTGTTCTTAACTACATAGTATCAAGATTCAACCCTTGGCCCAACACTCTCTTCGCCTAACCCTGAACATAACCCTAACCTGAAACCTAATTACCATCACAGTCTTTAATTCCTCGAAATCTGATAAATCCCGGAAGGAGCACATCCCGAGACAAATCTTTTCTGATTAAATATCGGAACGCCGAGGAAAGGAGAAACAAAGAGAGAGAGAGAGAGAGAGAGAACAAGAAGGGACGTACGGGAAGGAGGGGAGGGAGAGAGGGAGCGAGAGGGGAGAGATGGGTTAGAGATCAAAGAGGAAAATAGGGAGGTGTCGAAGAGAAATGGAGAGAGGGATGAGAATAGCTAGGTTCACGTCGAATTCTATATAAAGAGAGTGTGTAGGATTGTGTGACAGGAGAGAGAGAGAGAGAGAGAGAGGGGGGGGGGGGAGATATAAAACCTTTAATGGAAGTAATTAAGTAAATACATAAAGGAGGGGGAATTTGCCCCACACCTAACCAACTCCTAATCAAAATGTTAAACTGTCTCTGATGTTCGAAATAACTCTATTGTACTTTTCTTTTAAATGATCAAAGAAATCAATAGTTACTTTATGATATAAAAATATATTTTGCTCAAAAAGAGGAGGGTGAAATGACCGCTCTAGATCGGAAGAGAAAAAAGTCGGCAAACATTTTCATCCCCCACTGTTTGCCTCTTCCCTCCTCCCTTCAAAATCCTTGTGCTTCAACTGTCTCCTTTCCATATTTCTCCTTTTCTTGTTTCTCTGCTAATCTCTCCCTTTACATGTGTATTTATAAAACGGGTTCAAGAATGTAGTCATCCTGATTGGTCAAATAACATCACGTGACCGTGCAAGAAAAAAGTACTAACGCACGGCGAGGGGACTAACGCACGGCTAATCTGGATCAAACACTAAGATTGTAAGAAAACACTAAGATTGTAGACCCGTTTTATAAAACTATTGATACATGGTTGTGAGTTTGTGCGTTAGTGCGATCCAGCAACACGCAGGTTTTTATCGTGGTGTCTAACACACTCGGCTACGCCTCGTGCGTTAGTACACCACTATAAAAACCTTTGTGTTGCCAGATCGCACTTACGCACTCCCAACCATGTATTAATAGTATATTATCACACCTCTCATAACCACAATCTCACAGCTCTTCTCAAACACATAGCACACCCTTCAGAAACAATTATTTGTTTTATTACCTCCCAGAGACCGATATGCTGCAAATTATTCTACTTTATAATTATGTACACTACGACAATGCAAGTGCTCCAAAGCTATTTGTATCAAATCATCTCCATTAATATGTATTTAAATTCGTTCTGAGCTATATATTGGTATTCAATGTTCATATTTGTAATTAAACAAACAAAAACAAAAAAAAATGATAGAAAACATGAACTTTATATCATTTGTTATAAATGTACATTTAATAATCAGTTGTAACAATGACAATAATTCACTTGTAATACCCAACCGGTATTAGTTAATACATCATGCTGTTGTGTTGTATTCTTATTCTAATAAATGTAAAAATAAATCATTTTAAAACACACAAATAAGAGAATGCAATTGCTTGACAAATCAAGTTGATGAGGGAATCAAATCACTCGAAGTTGCATACATCTTAAAATGAATTGCAAACAAATTTGAAGGTAAAGATCTTAAAACTTTTGTGCAGATTTGAGATGTCTGCACAGGCAAACAAAAATCAATGTATAATAGAAGAATGCTTTACAATACAATAAATATGTAACACAAGAGTGATTTTGTTCATTTTTGCATTAAGATTTTTGTTTTAAATCTTGAAACGGTTTATAAAACAAAAACCACCCACTATAGAAAGGCTAGACAGGTGATAAAAGATTTATTTATAAAAACACAAACACAAAAAGGAAAATCTGCAGATGAGATTCTTCCTTCAAAGGGGAAGTCCACCCTGATTTTAAGTTCGTTTCAAAAGAAGCAGACAAATTAAAGAAACTGATCAATGTGAGTTTGAGCAAAATATGATAAGAAATAAGAAAGTTATGAATTTTTGAATTTGTAATTAATCAATCACAAATTGGCAACTCTGTGACGTATCTTGGCAGCTCCTCTCCCATTTACTCTGTACAGAAATGTTCTTTTTCTTAGTTGTTCATTTCATAAATGTTTTGTGTAAAAACACATGTGCAATGGATTTATCGAGGTAGCATATATGATTAAATATTTTCTTTAGAGAATATGGAAATTTATGATTTTTTTAGTACATGGTGAATAGGAGAGGAGCTCACAAGATATGCCACTGGAGTTGCCAATTTGTGTTTGACTGATTTCAACTTCAAATATTCATAACTTTCTTATTTCTTATCGGATTTTGCTCAAACATTCATTGATCTGTTTCTTTAATTTTTCTGCTTCTTCTCAAACCAACGTGATATCAGGGTGGACTTCCCCATTAAACAGGAATTAGTGCTCCAGAGTCTTAACTGTAAATTTGATGAAAAATATGTACCCCTTCAGTGATGGGTATAAAAAAATATTGACACATGAGCCTGATCAGTTAAGAGTAGGCATTTTGTCCGTCTGTGACATTGAATATTTTATGGATTATAATTTTAATCATGGCAACCAAATTTTATCAAATTTCAACTCCTTCAGTGATGCCTTTCACAATATAACATAAAATAGCTCTCTTCAATTAAATACTTATTTTCTACAGGCCTTCAAACTTTCAAAATTTGTCAAATGTCTGTCCGTGACTAACCGATCAGGCTCACATTGCACAGACAAGCTCATTTCTTTCATAAGTAAACAAGATACGAGAGTACATTTATATACATTATACTTCCACTGATACAAAGTCACATGCAACAACCCTCATCAAACAATATAATTCAAACAATGAACTTTGATTTCTGCACTGATAAGAACGCAAAAAATTGATGTGACGTGATGTACACAAACGTATATTGTTAAAGGAGAATGAAACCCTGGAGAAAAATCCAATTTTAATGAAAAGAGAGGATAGAGAGAAGCAATTTTTACAAAGTTTCATCAAAGTCGGTTACAAAATGAGAAAGTTATGAAAGTTTGAAAAGTCTCAATTTACCTTCTTTGGCGATCCTCAAATTGGCAATGTTGCTTCAAAGTGACAGGTTTAGTAGTACAACTCTCCATATGTTTTGTACACAAAATTTCATATTTTCCCCATTATCTCTCAAGGTGCAGCTTGTCTTCTTCTTAGCTCAAGATATATCATGGGAAAATGTATTTGACAAACATATGTTGAGTTCATAAAAAGACAAGCAGCATCTTTAGAGATAATGGAGAAAATATAAAATTTTGTGTACAAAACATATGGAGAGTTGTACTACTAAACCTACGATTTTGAAGCAACAGTGCCAATTTGAGGATCGCTATAGAAAGTAAATTGAGACTTTTCAAACTTTCATAACTTTTTTCATTTCGTAACCGATTTTGATGGAACTTTTTTTAAATTGCTTCTCTCTATCCTCTCTTTTCATTAAAATGGATATTTCCCCAGGGTTTCATTCTCCTTTAAGCACTACTACACTGTAAATGTAGGAAAAATGAAATGAACAACACATATGACAATATATTCACCTGAATTATGAATAGTTACATGTATCTCATTTTTCAAAAACGTTTACATATGTACATTAATGATGGTAAGTGTCGGAATGGAATGTAAAACTGCCATGATATACTATTTGGTGATAACTCAATAAGTGAGGTTAGGACATCATAGTCATTTTTAATGTGGATATTGGTACTCTTCTCGTGCTTCAACAACTAAGAAAGAAAGTGATACATTAACCATGAGTATATTTTCTTACATCATGAACTAAAGGCTAAATGCCTACATCTAAATTGAGTTGATATTAAGCATACAAATTGACATGTAGGCAAGAGTCATGGAGTATTGATAATACATATCAGCCATCAGGCATGCATGCCACTATTAACATTTTGATTATTTCAATATTCACAATATCAATCTACATTTGTATCTACTACAAATTCCTTGATTGCAATACAAGACACCATGCCAGAGAGCTTCTTACCATGAATAGTGAAAAAGAGATACAGATTGAAAAAATATCAATTCAAGTACATGTACATGTTTTTGGAAAGCTGTTTGTAATTCCCTAAAGGTCTATGAGGCAGCACAAATGAGGAAAAACAAAAACAATTTTTTTTGGGGGGGGGGAATTTATAACTCTCTAAAACTGTAAGTTTTGTGCTCTGTTTTTTCCATTAAAAGGATAATTCTCAATGAGATAAAGAATGTGCTCTTTTTTGTTAATTGTTAAAACATGAAATGAACAAAAATTCTCCCATGTAATTCTGTTACCAAACATTCTCTTGATAGTGAAGCAGGGTAAAAAAATATTTTGATCAAAGATCTCTTTGGATTTGGTATTGTAAAAATGAGATTTTCTTCCAGTGATTTGCAATATGATATTATATTTAGTAAAGAGTTTTCTAATTTCCCAGATTTCGTTTGGAGCTTTCAAGAGCTAAATCACTTTCCTACTCCAAACAATATAGATTCATGTATATCAAGTGCAAGTGGAAATCATTTTCTATTTGTTTTGGTTAGTTTTTTTGAATTCTGTTTTGATTTGTTTTCTTTTCACTTTCGCATGATATCATGTGTATCATCTAAACTTACAAAAATTACAGTATCCCCTGGGACTTCATCAATGCCATGAAATTAAACCAATATGTACTTTGTGATTTTGTTTACCACTACCATACAATTGATGGGCTTGAGATACATAATGAACTCTACAAAAACACTATCATCCCTCCTCCTTTTCTTAGTATCAACAGTGAGAAATTGCTCAAATCTCCACTTCCTGTTGCACTATTTGTGCTCCTACATGGGCTTCCATGTGCTGTGTAAAGTCCACCAATGTCGCCAAAACTTCTCCACAGGTACTGCAGTGGAACCCTTCCTCTGGGGCTGCTTCAGGGCCATGTCTCCTTTTACATCTTGCCATGCTACGCTTGTTCTTGAACTTCTTGTGGCAAACATCGCACTGGTAGAGGGATGCTCCTTGGTGAACCCTCAAATGATCCTGGAGGTCGCCTTTCAAACAGAAGCGTTGCTGACAGAGATGGCACTGATGGGGCTTGATACCCATGTGGTGTTGCATATGTTTGGCCAGGTCACACTTCTTCTTGAAGCCTTTCCCACACAGCTCACAAAGAATGTGCCTCTCCCCCGTGTGGATGTGCATGTGGAACTTGAGGGAGAAGGCACTGGCGAGGACCTTGCCACAAATCTCACAGACGAACCTCTCCCTCGATTCCATGTGTATCTTTTTATGTTTATCCAGCCGCACAGGGGTCACAAAGCTCTTCCCACAAACATCACATTGATAATCTCCACTATCTTCATGGGAAGATCTAAAGTGCATATTCAAGTCACTACGTGAAACATATCGTTGTGGGCATTCCGGGCAAACAAAAGGCTTAAAGCCAAAGTGCAATTTCCTGTGGTGGGTGAGCCCACCCCTATACGAGAAGCGCTTCTTGCAGTATTCACACTCAAAAGGTTTCTCTTTGGTATGGCAACGCATATGGACAGACAGATCTTGCCGCTTCTTGAAAACCTTCCCACAGTGAGTGCACTCAATGGATGTTCTTCCACCGCCATGTTCGGCCCACTTATGGCGGCGTAAGGTGTCCCTGACCCTAAACCTCCTGGGGCAAGAATCACAACCATGAGAGAGGAAAGATGAGGAGCCTCCATCAGTAATTCTGGACTGTTCAGTGGTAACATCCTCCAAACGACCATGCATTGCTTGATCACCTTCAGTCACGGAGCCATTATAGTTCATGCCTGACACCGTCCCTGGGAATGAAGAGTGATTCATCAAAATCTTTAATCCTTGTGTGAATATTATGACTATAAATAATTAGACTTTATTCACATTATCTATGTTTATATTCTTTCAAACAGATTTAGAGCATCATTTGTAGTATTTCAATTGAAGTTTGGGTTCCTGACAAAATAAAATCAATTATAATCATAAGAGATACAGGGTAGTTTAAACATTTACATGAGATTTAATATACCCCAAACTTTATAGAGGATTTCAACCTAATGCCTTGTTCAGATGTGATGCTATAAACTGCCCCCCACCCCCCCCCCCAAAAAAAAAAAGATTTAGCAAATTGCAATAAAATAGAAATACAAAAATTAAAATAAAATGAAACAAAATAAATAAGATTAAACAAATAAATGAATAAACACATTTTTTTTTTAAATATTAAATAAATTATTTTTTTTTAAACACTGTGGTAAAAGGAAAATAAAAGGATTGCAAGTGGAGGATGAAAAAAAAGTAGCTGTGCACAACCAAACCCCTACACATACTCTGTGACGTGTGAGATATAATTTACAGATTTGTCATGCACACAGCGTTCTTGCCAGTACATAACACCCCTGGTGGTGATACAAAGGGTGAGGAATTTCAGAAAATAAAAACCATGTGTAGATTCCCCAAACAAGGGTACCAACAACGGTAATAAATCAGTCAATGCCTACTTTCAATCTCTTAAGTCGTATTCGTATTCGTCCTCCCAAACCACCTTCCTGAGATGTCATTAGGTCATATTTCACTCAGTGTGGACCAATAAATGTGTCAATGCATACTTTCAATCTGCAGAATTTCTTTGGTCCTCTCAGATCACCCCCATGGGATTTGGTAGAGCCATATTTCTGTCCATTTGAACCGTGTGTGACAAGACACATGTCATTTTATTTTGCCACAGAGTTTTGTTAGGGGTTTTTTCGAGATGGGTTATCACATCATGTCTGGATAGGCCTTTGTCCTTCTCCATTAACTCACCTAGTCTTAAGGCAACATCCTGGGCATCCCAATCAGCCTCCATTCTCATTGCATTTGCCAGGTAGGTCTGTATGCGGGGCGGCAGTTGGTGTGATGATTGATCTTCAAAGGCATCCTCGTATGAATTCTGATGACCATCCTGCAGGATGAATCAAGTAGACAAGGGCACCATGTATCAATTCACTTTCGGTCAGTTTAGTTGAACTTGGTTAGTGTCTTTGAAGCGTAAAATAGACTGATTGCACAATACATTCTCCAACAAGCATTGCACCCATCCCCTACCCGAAAACCTAACCAAACACCAAATTACAAACTGAGCCCTAACCCTATATTTTTGTTAAATATAGGTAGGAGTAATGGTCTGGGCCCCATTTCATAAAACTTGTTATCAATAACAAGTTACAGTAACTGTTATAAGCTACTGAAATCATTGAATTTAATTGGCTGAGAGCAAATTTGTCATAGATTAGTGTTATTTTTTATCGATAGCATGTTTTATGAAACAGGTCCCAGATCAGTACAAAACCCACTTGATAATAACTGTAGAGAAACACCGTGGAGATGGGCACAATCAGTGAAGGCATAAACAGTTTATTGTGTGTTTCCACAGAAGCACACACACCTGGAAAGAAATAATTAGACCCAAAACATAACAGAGAGTAATGGTATATTGAAATCCTGGGGCAACACACTGATGAGCAAACTTAGGTGTGACTTAAGAGGGGGAATAAGAAGGTATGTTTTACAGACACAATAGCACATGACGGATTGCTAACAACACATAAGTATTTATACAGATGCTTACATTAAACACCTCTTGCAGATAACGGGTGTACTCTGTGCTCCTTCCTACAGTCTTCTTCAGTTGACATCTCTTACACTTCATAATGATCACCATGATGTCGTCCCTCAGGCCTCGCCAAAAGAAATGACGACTAATGATGTTTGATACCCTGTCACGACCAGCATGTTCTCCTACAAAAACAAAGAATGGTATTACAAAGCTGTGAAAACTCATTCCACTATGACATGATACTCTGAACTAGAGTTCCAACAACAACAATAAATATACATATATTCCCAAACTTTCAACATCTCTTTCATTATATATTTCTTCATTGGTTTTGTAACAAATTATCTGCTGAAGGCCACAAGGTGTTAAATAATAAATCTAAAATAATGTGAGTTAAGACCCTCTTGGCTCACTGCAAACAATATCTTTATTTCGCACTTTTCCTGCCTATGCTGTAAATGTAAACGTATTAGTATGTTTCTCGTACTACTTCTCACCCATAAGCCTTACTCTTTCTTACACATAGCAAATATCAATCAACCCTTCCTCTCTATCCCTTTCACCTTTACATATTTTCCTCTCTCTTCTTTCGCCTAGCTCTACCGAATCCTCACATTATTAACAATGATGATAACAGACTTACCATTCTTTCCTCCATGCAAATGCACTAGCTGGAGGATTTTCTCCTGATCCCGTCTCCTGAACACAAAGAGCCTAGTCCTAGTCCTATAATCCACTGACTTCTCCTTCCTGACCACCACAGGCTTCTCAGTCAATGTAGTATCCGTCTCTACTGTCACCTCGCTCTCTATGATCTCTGGAGTCGGCACAGCTTCTCCTGTCTCCCCAATCTCCTTGGACTCTGAAGTCTCCATGGCTTCTTCAGTATCTCCTGGTTCCTCCATTTTGATGGCCTCTTGTGACTCAGCAGAGTCCATGTTCACCGCATCTCCCATAGTTTCCTCTGCTGCTACCACCAGCCCTGCATCCTTGTGCTCCCTGTTCAAATCTCCCTTATAGTACAAGCACCAGTTGTTTTCCCCGTCATCGCCACCATCTTCCTGAAAGAAGAACGACCTGGCCTTCTTCCGCACCATACGCTTGAATCCATCTGAGCACTCTGGTGGATACTTCTGCCATTTCAGGTACAGGTAAAGGACTAGAGCCTCTACTTCTGTACTGAGGCAAGACACACGAGATAGGCCTTTGGGCAGTTCAGTTAGCTCTTGTGGTAATGGGGGCTTCGGCTTCATCTCTTGAGGGGGCACACGACTCACCTGAAGAAAAAGACACATTGCATGACTTGCTAGATGCTGAAAAACATACTCCATGGCAGAAAAGTTATTTTTGTGGCCAGTTCTATATATATTTATACATGAGAAACATTTTTCCATGGTAAGTCTATCACTTGACAAACTTGATGAACAACCATTTTCTCTGTCAGAAATCAATCACTACAAATAAAAGGTTAGTATTTTTTCTACTTTCCTCCTGGGGACAAATATGTTGCAAATGTGTCTCACAAATATTTGCCAACTGACTGTGGACATATCATACAAGTGTATCCCTATTGCATGAAACAGACACTTGCTGGACAATAGACCAGTCCACAAATGTACTCAAATTTATGAAAACTTGTATCCGACCAACTCTAGTGATGAGCTTTTGCGTTCACCTGTTAGGATATATTTTATTTTGACAGTCAGAATGCAGATTGTGTGAATTAGGAGTTGCTAAGTCAGACATGCCTCTGCCAAGCTAGTCACTAATAATGCACATATATAAGAAGCATGCATAAATTTTGAACAACTGGGACCAGACAATCATCTCTTCACAACTACCATCTGATTTTACTGGTCAAAATGAACTTGTCTATCAAGAAAAATATTTGTATATCATTAGGAGGCATACATGCAAAATCAACCCACATAAACTATACGAGATTTTCATATTGAGCACGAGGGGGGAAATATTACCAAAGTTAATTTAGAGTTAAGTTGACTCAAGATAAGTAGCTTGCAGATTGATTTTTTTTTGTATTCAAAATTACTTGATCTCTTCAAAAGAGCAATATTTAAAGTTGATATTTTGAATATAGTATATTGGCAAGGAACCCAAAACATGAAGTGCAACATATCTTTCATGACTGGTCCAAATTATGACTGAAGTTTCAACTAGACTTAGATCACATTTGGTTATTCCAGTAAATATACACATGAAAAGAATACCTTTTGTAGTTTTATTGAGAATCTGTTGAGTGCAAGACGGTCTCTGCTTGGTCCCAGGTGTTCCTGCCGCACTTCTTTCCTACGGGACGCCAAAGTACAAGAGCAGTTGTCGATATAGTCATTCACACTAGTCTTCATGTCCACCCAGTAGTAGCATGCAGCAAGTCTGTTCAAGGTACGTGTTCTCGAATTATGTATTCCTTCAAATAAGAGAAAGATCAGCAAAAGAAAAGACATTGATCCAAGGGCAATTATACATGAGGAAAATAGGCAAAACTGGTTTTTAAATGTTGATTTCATCTACATGAATCTCGATTTTTTTTGGTGAGAAATTTCATTTTCATCACAAAGCGTTGAATGAATATTCATGAGAATATTTTTTTGCAAGTTCAACACAAAATATGTCTAATTCTCTTGGAAATTAGTTAAGTCCACTTCCTGTATGATAAACAATTCCGATTTATTTTACTGGGGAAAGCTGGTTCAAAATTACGTTTTTTGCCAGTTTCTCTCGAAATGGAATTTCATTAGCAGAACTCAAGATTAGCTGAAGTGGTTTCGAGAATAGAATTGTAATATATCATCAAGTTCTTTAAAGAAAGTATTGATCCAGTAAAGTGAACATTTCAAGGTTACACAAAATCTACCAAATTACATCCAATATTCAGGGAGTGTAAAATATAATAAGATACAAATACATGTATTAATGTATAATTTTTTTACTTTTACTATAATAAACTAAGACAAGGAGCAAAACTATCGCACCAAGATAACGGGTCCCATATGAACACAATCAGAAATTCTAGTGCCTCTAACACAACTTTGGTGGTAAGCAGAGGCAGACCCAAAAACTCTAATACAGCAATTACCATTCACATACCATTTTCATCAACATGCACTTTCATTATGGCAACATTCTGCTCCTCTTCGGTCGTGACCACCAATCGCCTGACCGGCCTTCCATCCTGCTCTCGATCCTCATCGTCCTCCTCATAGTCATCCTCCTGCCAAGGTTGCTTGTGGATTTTTTTCAGGTAATAGAGCTTCTCCTCTGGTTCCGAGTGTCCATAAATCTCTGGCCATTCCTCTGCCTCACTCTGAGCAATGGTAAAACAGTGGGACCTTCGACGTATGTCGCGCTTGGCATCAGGGCTGCTGTTTGGTGGGTAGGAACGATACTTGAGGTAGGCGAAAGTCTCTGCAGTTCTCCTAGTGAAGTGCTCTTTTTGACTGGCAATGGTGTTGTATGCTGTTCTGCTTCTGGTCACGATTCCTTCTCCCTTCACCTTTGCATAAAATTAATAAAGATTAAAACATTCGCACTTTAATTTATCATTATTCATTAATCATTAAGTGCCTGGTACAAATAAATCCTTGATGGGGGAATTTCACTTACTTTAGAATCAAGATCTAGTGAATGGCCTGAATTCACGGAAGAGGTTTATGAAACTCATGGTCTAAAGCTCCATAAGCGTTGTACACACGTCCTTATGTGACTGGGCGGAATGTAGTGCACTTGTATACGCTTATTTACACTTACTTGTAATTTAGTCAACGGCGGAGGTTTAAAGTATGGTTTAGACCATGGTTTAAGATAAACCTCTTTTGTTAATTCGGGCCAATATGTCTACTACATACTTCAAAATAAGTTCAGCTGGACAAGACAATGCATTCTATTTCACTCCAAATTTAATTTTTGTAAGTTATATTCCACTCATGTCATTTTCTTGCTATAGATCCTGATGACTCAAGCTTTATTCTGGTTCACAGCCCATTTTGCACCACTGTAAGGAAAGCCAAATGAGGTCTTGGGATGGGGCTTAAATGTTAAGAAAAACTTCACCAGATAGTTGGCACAATATGTTTGCATTGTACATGTATGTCTCCTCCAATCCTCTGTGGCATATAATCTGAAGGTTACCTAACCAAAAACATGTACGGGCAACCCTAAGAAAACAGAAAAAGTGGCCACAGTAGACAGGTTCTACAGCACAAACTTCTTCCCTGGAGGGAGAAAATATAGGTGACCATTATGGAGAGGGGGCCACAAAGACAGTTTTGACTGTACATATTCTTAATTTTAAAGATCCTCAGCTAAAAACTCAAACATGTAAATGGACCTTACTGCATTTACCATCTTGGCAGGCTGTTCCAAAGATCTTGCCTTAGCATCTAAACGTTTTGTTCGACATTCACTGCAGCTCTCCAGGAAGCTCATGATACTCTGATAAAGGCCTTTCCAAAAGTAAAGCTTGGAGATGGAGCTGAGCATTTTATTACGGCCGCAGTGCTCACCCGATGCTCCTGTTAAGCAAAACAGTTTGAAGACAATTTGACATGTCCTTGTAAGAAAACCTGACTTCAAATGAATGTTTCTAAATACAAGTAAGCTGCAGCAATATGTACACAATAAATTGAAATGATAAAATCTGAAATTTCGTATCAAAGTCCAATTTCATTAGATCACTCCGAAGAAAAAACAACATCAGCAAATTATAATCATAACCACAGCAGCCTCCTGATACTCCTGTAAAAAAAAAACAGTTTTAAGACATTTTTATACATATTTCTGAAGTTCCAAGAACAGAAATTACCCTTTCTCAAAATAAAGTAAGTGATCCAAAGCTGGTAAGCCACAGTAATAATCTGCTCAGTGGACCAAAATGATTACAAATTAAAACTATTTTCTATATAACTGTCTTGTCTAGAAAGGCACCTGGGCATTTTTGGAAAGAATAATTTATTATGCACTTTCTTTTGTGTGGCATAAACAGACAGGTTTAACTGTATTACATAAACTGAAGATCTCTCACAGAACTGAATGGCATACAAGAATCTAGCTTACCAATATGTGCAATTTGAAGAATCTTCTGTTGCTCTTCTGCAAACGGAACGACAAGTCTCCGGTATATTTCCTCCCCAACATCACCTCCTGCCCCAGCATTACGGATTGCCTTCCTTTCTTGAGCCTTCAAGAAGTAGAGCTTCTTTGACGACACTCCATTTGTTCCATCTGTATCATCATCTGCTAATACATACTGGTGAGCCTTGCGTCGTAGTCCACGCTTGAAGTTGGGAGCGCTGTTGGCTGGGTATTTGCCCGTTTTCAGGTAGTCATAAATCTGACTGACTTCTTCTTGGTATGGGATCTCGTTTGATAATTGGAAGCTCTCGAAAGACCCGTCATCATCATCTTCCATTTTAAGCTCAGTGGCTCTCAGCTGTGCAAGAAAAAAATAATTGGTACAGTATATGACATCCATGTATATTATTTCTTGTTAATGATCCTTAAAAGTAATTTGAGGTACAAGTAAAATGTGAGTTTTCCGACTTTTGCCATATTTTTCCTTGCTAATAAATAAACCTTGAAATAGAATCAAACCTAAACAAAATGAGTATGAGTCTTTCCCCAATAGTTGTATCACATATGGCACTGAGACATTCTAAAGAGGAGTTAAATACAAAAAAATAGCAACCTTTATAACAACATGCTTTTGGTGAAAATACATGTAGAAATATGAGGGAAAGTGAATTTGTGATAGCTAGAGAGAAATCGGGACTTTGTCTCCTCCACACATACATACATGTAGTTTCAGTAGCTGGAATTCCACTTGCTCCTGAGGACAGAAGCAGCTACTGCAATAAATGAAACTTTCTAGATCCTGTAAGGGCTGGTCACATACAGTATCAACGATAACGATAACAAGAAAATTGGTTGATGTACAAACTGTGTGGTGCTGACCTAAATGCTTATGAGCCTTCAGCACCGATTATCTCAGATCCAATACATGTTCGACATTACACTGTATACACGTAAAACAATTTTATCATTATCGTACTTCTTGTTATTGACATGACATGTGACCAACCCTTCATGCCAGTGCTCCTGTGTAGTAAACTTACCAAGTCACTCTTGAAATCGCTTGTGGAAGTCTCATGGCTAGTTCCAGTGCTAGTTCCAGGGCAAATTCCAGTGCTAGTTCCAGGGCAAATTCCAGTGCTAGTTCCAGGGTAAGTTCCAGTGCTAGTTCCAGGGTAAGTTCCAGTGCTAGTTCCAGGGCAAATTCCAGTGCTAGTTCCAGGGTAAGTTCCAGTGCTAGTTCCAGGGCAAATTCCAGTGCTAGTTCCAGGGCAAGTTCCAGTGCTAGTTCCAGGGCAAATTCCAGTGCTAGTTCCAGGGTAAGTTCCAGTGCTAGTTCCAGGGCAAATTCCAGTGCTAGTTCCAGGGCAAGTTCCAGTGCTAGTTCCAGGGCAAATTCCAGTGCTAGTTCCAGGGTAAGTTCCAGTGCTAGTTCCAGGGCAAATTCCAGTGCTAGTTCCAGGGCAAATTCCAGTGCTAGTTCCAGGGTAAGTTCCAGGGCTAGTTCCAGGGCAAATTCCAGTGCTAGTTCCAGGGCAAGTTCCAGTGCTTGTTCCAGGGCAAGTTCCAGTGCTAGTTCCAGGGCCAGTCTCAAAGCCTTGGAGTCTGCACACTTCACAGTTTTTAATGAAGTCTATGATACTGGTACCAATGTGTCTCCAGTAGTACACAGGGATTACCTTCTCCCACATCTCATTAACTGAAAGATGCACTCCTGATCCTGTCACAAAGTAATGAATTCCTGTTTATTTATGTTAAAATTATAAGGTAACAGAAGATTCATTTTAAGACAAAACTTGAAAAGTCATAAAATTTTCAGACACAGTATCTAGAGTCTACTTACCTGTATGTTAGAAATGTTAGATCGAACTCTAAGAATGTCTGAATACATGCAGCTCCTCTTTGAAAAATATTAAATTTCTTTTTTGTAGTATTCTACTTTATATTTATAAATTATAATCCTTTTTTTCCACAAACATGCTAGATCTACACATATCTAGATTCTACATATTAACCCTTCATGGAAACTTGGATCAAGTAGTAGCAGAAAAATCAAAAAAGGAGAATAGCGAAAGTTTGAGAAAAATCAGACAAAGAATACAAAAGTTATTGATGTTTGAGAAGAGAGATCATTACTGATATGGGGAATCTCCTGTTGGCAATGCAGATGAGTTACATGTATGTCATACATGGAGAAATTTCCCATGTGGTGTCTACAAAAATTATCCAAAATACTCACTTTGTTCATTGCAATGATAAAACCACTCACACAGGTGAGGTTATTTTAAAAAAAACATCTCACAGCTTCTGAATGTGATAGAACAGAATTTTTCTCCATGATATATGTATACATGTACATGTACATTATGGGTAACATATTTTTAAACGTCCTCCCAATCCCATGAAAAAAAAAAAAATGTTTCCCCACCAGAGTTGAGAAAAGGGGAAACTTTGAGTAATTTATGTACAAAGCAAATGGGAAAGTTCTCAATGTAGATCTATAACATGGAGAACAGATCACACATCATGATCACATTGCAAAACAGGGTCTACAACTAGTATAGTCATGCAATGTATTTCCGAACAGCATTGTATTACTGAACGCGTAAAGTTAAGCGCCTAAAATGGCTTTCATACGCGTGGGACTACGTGTGTGTTCTCCACACTATTTGACACACAGAACACGGGGCAGAAGATCATAAAATGAGGCAAAAAACATATCTTATAACCTGCTCTCTCGTCACCCCCAGTCTTCATCCCATTGGTCCGAAATCGGGGTACATGTAGGTTGTGTCTTTTTCCCATTACCCTTTTCAAGGGACCAAAACGCCGCGTCGTTGGGAAGGGGATCGCTCGGAAGGGAATATCGTATTAAATCTACATTGTCTTTTTCAAATTTCACCAACTTCTTTTTCTGCAGGACTTTAAGCATTCATTGTAAGTTTGACAGATATTCGTTTGAAATTTATTTGCTATCGTTGATTTTCTGAAAAGTGTTCGGAAATAGGATCCACTAGTTATAATCTCAACTTTCAAAAATTCATACTTCCTTTGTCTGGCACTAATCTTTCTCTGATTCTTTTGCTTTCATCTTAGTGAATTTTCTATAAAAGGGTTAATTCCTGACCTAAAAAAAAAACAAACTCCATGACAAACAAAATATTCAGAATGCATAACCACGTGATATTATATTAAACACCATATTTTTCAGAGAAATATCAAAAAAAAATTCTCTGAATACACATCCTTCTGTAACTAAGTTATGGAAGGAAGCAAATCAATATTTGTACCAATCACCAGTATTACATTACAACAAGAAGACAAACAAATATCTGTTCATTTGCTATTTTGAACACATCCCATTCTAGACCGAAAATTCTGTCTCTCGTTCATTAGCTCTTCACTTAGAGACAGAAACGGTCGTATCACTCTGCTGTTCAAACCGACTACACGCCGTTGTGTAAGTTCATACCATGAGCAATTGCCTCCCATAGGCAAGGGTGTGATATCTTGCCCATATGTGTGCAGGAGGGGAGCAAGATCACCGACCAAAAACAGCCTGAAAATTTCACTTGATCAAGATGATAAAGATCCTATCAAAGGATCTGACAAGAAATTAGATCATTTATCATTCTAAAATGTAGAAGGAAGCATTTTCTCAAAATTTTGCCGATTATACTGGTGTTTTTACCTCTTCAACTTAGAGATCATAACAGGCCGAAATTGACACAGCCCCATGATGGTCCCGTGAGTGGGCCTAGGCTCTACTAATTTAAGGAATCGGTTCAACTTACCAATTTGACTGAATAATTCGTTTAAAGCTCCTTTTTCAGGTAATTCAGGGTCCAAGGTATTCTCCGTTTGAAAATCTTGCAGCCGTATTCAAACGGTTATTAGTGTGTAAGTCAATGTGTATTCGGTTTGCACAGCAGAGTGATACAACCGTTTCTGTCTCTAACTAGTCTAAGTGAAGAGCTAATGAACGAGAGACAGAATTTTCGGTCTAATCCCATTCCAGGATTTTTTTTTTTTTTTTTTTTTTTTTTTTTCAGAGACATAAGTTTGAACGAAGTCACTGCAATGCTGGACAAAGAATGTTTGACATGTTGTTTGACTTTGTCTTTGAAGTTTGAGTTATTAAAAATTATATAAGTCAATAATCGATCAAGTCAATGATCATGATGATAATTACTGAATAAAGCTTACTACCTGATCATTATATCAACATACCTTCCTTTCCGTTATGTGCTTTGTTCAAAATGTTCCGCTGTTGTCGAGGATGAGGAATAACCAAACGCTTGCAACCTTGACCATGTGGCGGCTCTCCCGCCTCCAGCAGGTCTTCAACTTGCTCGTCCCCCGTACTCTCGGGGCTGCCCGTGTAGAACAATTGCCACGGAAGTGCAGGGCTCGCATCGTCAGTTGGAACGTATTCTTCCACGCAGAAAGTCTGAGCCCTTTTCTCTAAGATGCGCTTGAAGTTTTCCGTACTACTCTTAGGATATGATTCCCATCTTAAGAAGTTGCAGATAATTTCAACTTCAGCTTGGAAGTCAACATTACTCAATTTGTCGATTACCGGAGGCGGTTTATTGTTACTGGACGCAGCCATGTTCATTAATCTTTTTTTTTTTTCTTTACCAATGAAGATGGCGCTCTTCAAAATTTGGGAAAGTAGCTCAATCAGTCGGGCATAGTACGCGTCGACACCATGGTCGACAGTCTCGACACACAATATTTGGCATGGGGAGCCGGAGGAGTAGACCGAAAATTTTGTCTCTCGTTCATTAGCCTCTTATTATTCTGACAGGGTCGGCCATTCTCTTATTATTCTGACAGGGTCGGCCATTCTAAGTGAATGGCCGACCCTGTCAGAATAATAAGAGGCTAATGAACGAGAGACAGAATTTTTGGTCTAGGGGAGGAGGTGAGATGTCAGACAAGATTTGCCGAAAGTTAGCCATTGGCTTCCCAAAAGAAAGAAAAAAAAAATCATTAACTTTTGCCGACAATGCTTTACAAATTATGTCAACAGAAAATCACATTCTACTTCGGCTACACACTATGCCTACCCTGTAGAATTGACGGGTGGGGGGGGGGGGGTGCTTTGATAATCATGCAAATACGGGCATGATACCGTACCCGGGTCTGTTGTCTTTTTCACTGCACCGATAGCAACTTTTAGGAACTTTCCAATTTCTTAGATTTATCTATGGAGCGAGGCGAGCGAGAAAACGTTGTTTGATATGTAGCCACCATTAGTGTAATTTTATCGGTAAAGCGTTTTAGTGCGATTTCGTCACTGATTTTAATAGTAGGTCCTATCATAAGTATTATTGAATTACATAGAGACCACCTCACTGCCTAATTAAAGCCTACGTCACACTATAGCGGCGGCTGATCGCCGACCAACGACAATCAGTTCATGGATCAGACTCTTTCAGAGAAGGGCTTATGGTAGCATTACTTCCCCACTGAGCTCCTGATTCCATTTTCTACAAGGTAATCTTGAAATGGCGTTCAGACTGGTGGCCAACCAATGAAAGGTTTCCGATGTTGCTTCGAAAATCTTTTGTGTCCAACCAATAGGCGACAAGTCGCCGAGTAAGAGAAATATTTCAAATTTCGGGGTTTCAGTCGGCAGTGTTTGTTTATGCAGCTTTTTCGGTTGTGCTGATCGGCAACCGATCGCCACTGTATAAAGTATGACTTAGGCTTTAGAGCCTGATAGCCCGAATATTGGTAAATTAAAAATTTCCTGGGGCGGAATCAAATACGCGGCCTAATTATATACCCCATTGTAACACCAATAGGCATAGCCAGGGGGCACATGAGGGGCATGCCTCCTGTTCATTTACTTTTTAAAAAGTCATCCAAGGACCCTAGGGGTGAAGATCTTACCCGCCGGTGTGTGTGGATGGGTGTGTGTGTGTTGTGTGTGTGACTCTAGTTTATTTGCCCCCCCCCCCCTCCGTCTGTGCTCCCTGTTCAACAAGTATATGGCTAGCGACCAGTGGCAGCATCCCCCCTCCTTATGACATCCATGTACATGTACGTCTATATAAAATGTTATTGTAGACCTACATGTTTTTTTACGCTGTGGTCATCTACCATACGACCCTTTTCAGACATTCTATATCTCTGCTGTAACTTAGAAAACCAATAGAAAGAAAAGAAAGACAACTGGGTAAGTGTGTTTTTTAGTTCTGCATACGTAACTACTATGTGTTTGTCTATTTGTAGTCAACGTGACGGCTGAAATTGCTTTAAATAACCTTAGCTTTATACTTCCTCCTCCCAACCTCCTCCTCACGTCCTTATATATCCCATCTGCCCTCCTATATCTTTCACTATGCGGCCCAAGCTTTTTTCGATTATGCTGAAACTAAATAAATCAACGAATACAAACAACAAAAAATAGAAGAAAAGAAAGAAACACGATCAAAGGTCATTAAAATATTTATTGAATTGAATTGAATTGAATTTGAATTGAATTGAAATTAACATTTATTTCCTTCTCGTCAGGAACAGTGTAAAATAAAACGAGATAATACATTTGTAACATTGCTGTCAACATATAGTACAATATACATAGTAAATAATTCAGAGAACAGAAGGAGGCGAAAACCCGAAAAGCAAAGCTTGTGTTGGGAAACGCCCGTAAAAAATTAATACAAGTTACTGAAAGAATATTACATCGAGCACTGAAGAACATAATACGTGGATGAGAGAGAGGAAAAGACAGTATATAGAGAAAGGACTTAAAAGAGAGTCAGGCATTTTGGACTATTGTGTCTATGATGGCATCACCAGAGATTGCAGTATACATACATATATATACCGGCAGCATACATATATAGATACAGATACATATCATTAAAGATGAGCAAAGAACAGCAGCAATAACATCGTCCGACAACACTGTCCCAAAGAGTATACAATGTTTACCATAGGCGGCGGAAACATCGCGCGCCCGGACATTGGAAATGTGTGTGTGTGTGTGTGGGGGGGGGGGGGACCCTTTGTCCGCAAACAACAAAAGGTCCCCTCCCCCCCCCCCCCCACACCGTCCGAGCGCGACGCTTCGCTTCGCCTGAATGTTACATAATACAATGAAAAGGATTTGACCGGCCTAGCAACAGCTGAGGCACGTACGTAATAATAAAAAGAAATAAGCGGTGATACAACATGTCATTTTTTTTTTTTTTTTTTTTTTTAAATACTACAAGAAGGTATAACTTCAGTTTCAGATATAAATACAAAAAGGGGATTAGCTAGAAATGAGATACATTTTTGCCTTACGGGAAAAAGTTTGCAAGGAAAGAGACTTCTGCAGGCTGGATGGTAAGGTGTTCCAAAATTTTGGCCCAGAATATCGAATATCGTATTGAAATCTTCGAGTTCTATGTTTAGGTAGATGAATGTGGGCAGCGCCTCTTGTATTATACCTATGAATTTCCGAGTTACAGTGAAAGTGGATAAGAACATTAAATTGCGCTGGAAAGATGTTGTTCTTGCTTTTATACATGAAAATACCCTGTTGATGCAAATTAATATCACTGAATTTCAGAAATTTAGTTTCTTTAAAAACGGGACCAGTATGGGATCGATAGTTTATTCCAGATATTATACGAATGATCTTCTTCTGTAATAACATAAGCTTTTGAATTTTTGACTTGCAGGAATTAGCCCAGACAAGATTACAGTATGAAAAGTATGGGAGTATAAGAGCACAATATAGCATACGTAGAATGTGATTGGGTAAAAGATATTTAAGTCTGGATATAATGCCAATGTTTTTGGACACCTTACTTTCAACTTCATGAATATGGTATTTCCATGACAAGGAACTATCTAAATAAACACCAAGAAATTTGACTTTATCTACCCTTGGTAATATGACATTATCAAGAACAATACTGAAATCATTGAAATCTGTATTCTTTCCATTGTGAAAAATCATATAATTACATTTCTTTACATTTACAGAGAGTTTATTAGCTTTAAACCATTCACATATGTATATAAGACCTGCATTTACCGTATCACCAAGAGATTTCAAGTTTGAATCACTGAGAAATATGTTTGTATCGTCTGCGTACAGTATGAAGGATAACTCATCAGCTGATTTATAAATATCATTTACATATAATATAAATAACAATGGGCCAAGAAGACTACCCTGTGGAATTCCGCACGTTATAGCCTTAAACTCCGAAACAGAAGATTGATACTTAGTATCAATTGTGCCTATTGTGCCTATTGTAATCATACTGTAAACATTGACATAATCGTGTAGTATATTAATGTGCACTGGGATGATGATCACACCCTGGACCACAAAGTCACGGCCATGGCTTCTCTCAATACTACAGTAATTGTTCTTCTGCTTTGTTGTCTGTATGTTGTCCAAGGAGGTAATATCCTTATATTCAGCGGATATGGTGAAGGGAGTCACTTTATGACTGCTGCACTTGTCGGTAAAGAGTTGATGCATCGTGGTAACAATGTGACAGTGTTAATTAGTAATGCATACGAGTATCGAGTCAATGAAACAAAATACAAAGATATGAAATTTGAAATCTTCAAGCACAACGTTCCACCTGAGGAAGTTCGGATGCGCTTTGAGCGTTTCACGGAGTCAATCTTCAAGGGAACATGGTTCAGGGACGTCATTTCGAACCTGACGGCGTTAATGGATGAGGTCGTCGATGATTGCCATGCGTTGTTTAACGACGATGCTCTTTTACAAAGACTCCTCCAAGCAAAGTTTGATGTTGCCCTCATTGATAGCATGTGGCCATGCTCGATGCTTGTAGGCGAGTACGCGGCTAAGAGGCATGTCTCCTTTATGGCTACTACATGGCTTAACAACATTGCCCGAGTCAATGGGAATCCTTCAAACACCGCCTTAATGCCAGAGATGAACACTGGTTTCTCAAACAAGATGACATTCATGCAGAGAGTAATCAACAGCGTCATGGTCATCTTCGGAATGTGGACAGTGACGATAACAGATGCCTACACCCCTATCCAACATGCCCATGGAATATGTCCCAATCTCCAAGCCTCGGAGCTCTACAAAAGGTCACAACTGGTCCTGGCTAATGTTGATTTTGCATTGGAGTTCCCTATTCCAATCCAGCCGCATTTCATACCGGTCGGTGGTCTGTCTTCGGGACCAGCGAATGCTCTAACACAGGTTAGTTTAATATCATCGGAACAGTTGAACAGATAACCAAAAACTCATTGATTCATGTAGAAAGGTACGAGACAGTCATGCAAAACAGGAATAACTGAAAGTTCCAAAGGCATTCCTTACTGCCCTAGTGCCCTTGTATCTCCTCAATAGGTCTCCAGGAATTTTACCCATCGCAGGACCAAAAATGGTATAACACAAGTTAGTTATCTTATCATGGTAACAATGCTACTGAACACCAAACTCATTAATTCATGCAGGAAAGTAGGGGACTTTCAAACAAAACAACAAACAATAAACATAACGTCCCAATGAGATTTCCCTCTAGGTACTTAAAGCGGTCTAACACTTGTTGGTTGGTCTTATCTTTATCATAATAATAATAATAGCTAATAATTTATATTACGCACAAATCCATCCCAGGATATCACCCTGGCTTTAAAAGCCCAGTTGGCCAAATGCGATGAAAGCATTCAAGTAATAAATTCCTACCAGGTACCCGTTTGCTACACCTGGGTGGAGAGTGGCAAACGTAGATGAATAATAGCTTGCCAAAGGAAATTATTGTTACGGCAGGGCAAACAATGAACTCTCCCCCCCCCCTTTCTTCCACTTTAATTTATCAGCTCAAAATACAAACCATATATTCCCGCTTTAAACATGTTAAATTAAAATAATTACAACACTAAGTAAAATGAAACTTATAATGCTTTCTTGTAAAGCAAAAGGAGTTAGAATTTTAGGAATTCTGAACCTTTTACAAAACTCTATTTATGAATTTAATCCTATATGGGGGTCGCGAATCCTGAAGATTCTGAAGAAACATATGCGAGGGAGCACAGCGACCGAGCTTAAGAAAATTTTGCATCCCGAACATCTTCAGAGCACTAATTCCTATCTAAATAACACTAGATTTCGGGGGAGCATAATCTTTAAGAGTCATAATCTTTCTTTCTTTTCTCCTTTTCTCTTTATATGTTTAGAGTCCCCTCTCCCCTCTGCCCCCGCACTTATATCGCGCCATCTATCTAGTTTAACTATTCCGAGTCGCATGATGAAAATGAGAGAAGCAAGAAGGTAGAAATAGAATGGACTCAAGAATACTGCAAATCTGTGCTGAAATTACAATTCACTGTGTGCTTAAAAAACTTAAAAGAATCCAAAGTGTCTAAGGAACGGATTTAAAAGAATCCAAAGTGTCTAAGGAAGGGATATTATAAGAAGTAACTGGTTCCATAAACATGGCACCAAAGCTATGAAGGCACGGTCATCGAAAGATGATTTTGTTCTTTGTGCCACAAGAAGAATTTTGCATGAACAACGCAGACAACAAGTTTTTACATTTTCAGAAATTAGATTTTAAATATTTATGACGGAGCAAAGCCATGTAATGCGTCACTTGGCAGTTGGCATGGAAGAAATAAATGTCACTTCATTATTATAATGACTATTACGATTGCTTTTAATGAGGTTAATTATCCCAGAATGAAAAAGAAGTTAAATATAAGCCAAATACGAGGGAGCAAAGTGAGTGAGAAATGTTGGGGAAGGATCATTTTTAAGAATTTTCACTTTCTTCCGGCTTAAAATATTGGATAAGAAATGCCTCAAAGCTTTTTAGATTTCTTAAGGGCATACCCCCAAAAATCCCACTAATTAAAAAAAACACAAACACACACACACACACACACACACACACACACACAAAACGAATTTAGTTAATTGCGTGGGAATGATACTATCACCACTGGAAATAATTTTTGATGAAGGTCATCATCATCATCATCATCACGGGTACACAGCAACAGAACGATAGTTCCATGACGCTGTGGTCGGGTGCAGATGCGACTTAGTGATTATTTGATTAGTGCGGCCTTAAATTTATCTAGTGATGGCATTGACGTAGTGGCAAGGGGCAGATCATTCCAGTCCCGTATGGTTCTGGGCAGAAAAGAGTGCAAGTGCCTATCTGTTCTGGACTCAATTATGTTGTAAGCATCAGGTGAAAAACGCCGGCTCGGGCGTTTTGAGTTTCTGGGTTGAAGTTTGGTAAATGATACTGGAGATTCCCCCTTATGAATTAAATATAGTTGGCTCAATCTTGTATGGAGTCGTCTTTCAGCTAGACTTTCCCATTCCAATCGTCTTATCATTCCAGTTACGCTGGACTTCCGACTGTAAGGTGAACAGAAGGACAAAGAATAAGACCTTGTCAAAGATATATCTGATATCAAATATTGACACAAACGGTGTACAATCGTTTAATCACGTACAACGGTATGAACGATCACATGTTTAAAATAAGCATGGCTTCTCTAGCTACAGTAACTCTCTTTCTTCTGGGTGGTCTGAATGTTGCCCAAGGAGGTAATATACTTATATTCAGTGGATATGGTGAAGGGAGTCACTTTATGACTGCTGCAGTTGTCGGTAAAGAGTTGATGCGTCGTGGTAACAACGTTACATTGTTAATTAGCAATGCTTACGAGTATCGAATCAACGAAACAAAATACAAGGATATGAACTTTGAAATCTTCAAGCACAACGTTCCTCCTGAAGAAGTTCGGATGCGCCTTGAGCTTTTTACAGAGTCAATCTTCAAAGGAACCTGGTTCCGGGACGTCCTTTCGAACCTGACGGCACTAATAGATGAGATCGTGGATGATTGCCACGCATTGTTCAATGATGAGGCACTTCTACGAAGACTCCTCCAAGCCAAGTTTGATGTTGCTTTCGTCGATCCCGTATGGCCGTGCTCGTTACTTGTGGGCGAGTACGCCGCAAAACGACATGTATCTTTTATGGCGGCTACTTGGCTTAACCACATCGCCCGCGTCAATGGAAATCCTTCAAATAGCGCAATCGTGCCAGAGATGAACACTGGTTTCTCAAACAAGATGATTTTCATCCAACGGGTAATCAACAGCATCATGGTCATCATTTTGAAGTGGTCTATGACTGCTACGGATGCCTACACCCCTATCCAACATGCCCATGGAATATGTCCTGATCTTCAAGCCTCGGAGCTCTACAAAAGGTCACAACTGCTGCTGGTTAACGTTGATTTCGCGTTAGAGTTCCCGATTCCAATTCAGCCACATCTGATACCGGTCGGTGGCCTCTCTTCGGGACCTGCAGACAGTCTACCTCAGGTTGGTCTTATATTTATCACGGGAACAATTTTAAAGTAAAACCTGAACTCATCAGTCATGTCAATTCATTAAGGAAAATAAGAATAATAAAGTATTTCGCATTAACAACCTAATCATAAAGTTGGTGGGGTAGCATTTTCCCTATCATGGTCAAACATTCGAAAGAAATCCTTACTTTCGATTGCCTTGTTTTCTTCAGGTTTTCATCAACTTTTAATCGAAAGTCAGGATTTTTTTTCGAATTTGTAATCATTGAAAATGCTGCTTATGTATTTGGGTGCAACATTAGGGTGCCGTTGCATAAAACTTGCTATTATAGTAAATTTTCATGGAATACTGGATTTTGATTGGCTCTTGAGCAACGTTACCATGGTAGTTACCATTGATGGCAAAGTTACTATAATAGTAAGTCTTTATGCAATGGCACCTAGATCTCCTGCTGCAACTTCATATGCGAAAAACAAAGACAAACAAGACTGAAAACACTGTCAAAGTAATTATGAACCCTTTAAAACGCTGTGTATGCACTAGGGGTGCGAAATTACGGTATCATGAGGAAACTACATGCATGAGGGAGCAAACAGACGGAGCTTCAAAAAAGTTTTGCATTTTAAAATGTTTTAAGGGCAATCCAACCTTGGTAATGAGATGATTTGTGTGAAAGCAGAAAAATAAGGAAAAAATGATGGTGAAAGTTTGAAAGAAATCGGACAAGGAATAAGAAAGTTGTGGATTTTTTTTAAAAATGAGATCACTACATATATGTGATTCTCAAATTAGCAATTCTGTGAGTCGATTGTGACATATTGGCGGTCAACTCTCCCGTTTGTCGTACACTAAAATATCATTACTTCACTGTTTTCTCCTTAGCACCTTTTCCCTCGTGGCAGTACTTAAAATATATTGTAGATAACACATTGTTATAAGTCCTCTTAAAAGAAAAAGATTCTACTGAATGATGCATTTTGGAAAAAATGACAATAGTCATTTTGGGTTTTGGAGCAAATGGGAAAGTTGTTTGCCACTACCATGACTACATCAGAGTGACATTGCACATTTCGGCCGATTTGAAATTTCCATATGATTGTATAGTGATTAAAACTTTCCAAAATTCATAACTTTCTTCTTGCTTGTCCGATTTCGTTCAAATTTTCACCAATCTGCTTCTGTGATTTTTCCTCTTTCTTTCAGAACAACTTGCCATTAAGGCTGGATTTCCCTTTAAAAATATAATTTCCTATGCAAGTTATACTAGATATAGGGCGCATATATCTTTAAGGACCATAATATAATTGTCTTCCATTTCTTCCCTTTCTCTTTATCTCTTTGGTGTTTATAAATGTATGTATGTGTGTGTGGGTGTGTGTGTATGTGTGTATGTATGTGTAAACTACGCCACTCCTCTCTCTTTCGTCCCTCGTCCCCCCCCCCCCCCTCTCTCTCTCTCTCTCTCTCTTTCTCGCTCTCTGTCTTAATCAATCTATTTATCTGAAGTTACGGTATCGCAATGATATTGCTTCCAAATTTAGCTCGATTGAAATTGCATTTTAGAACATTGTCATTGTAAGGAGGGACGTGCCTTCATAGTTTATGCTGCATGTCGTGGTCCAGTGGTTTAAGGCGCTTGACTGGAGATGCGAGGACCGGGCGTTCGATCCCCGGCACGGCATTATGCCCTTGAGCAAGGCATTTTATCTACATTGCTCTTTTATCGTACATCAAATAAATGAAGTGCTATAGACATATTGATACCAGCGTGTGCATGTGTCTCATTAAAAAAAAATTATTTAAAAAAAAAATGTCCGCTTGGCTTACGCCGCTAATTTTTAATAACATGACGAAATTTAGATAGATATTTGTATTCATTATAAAAAGAAAAGACAGAATGCAGTGCAATAATATTTCACTTATTATTTACCCGGTTCCAGTATACCAGTCAATGAATTACCACGAGTTCTACAAAAGTTAGATAAACACTATTGCAAGGAATAGAATTTTGAAAAAAGGTGAACAGAAGGACAAAGAATAAGACTTGATCAAAGATCAGTAAATGTTTAGGGATACTTATTTTTTATATCTTATATCAAATATTGACACAAACGGTCTACGGTTATTCATTCACGTACAACAGAATGAATGCTCGCGTAGTAACAACCATGGCTTCTCTCAATACTATAGTAACTCTTTTTCTGCTTTGTTGTCTGCATGTCGTCCAAGGAGGTAATGTCCTTATATTCAGTGGATATGGTGAAGGGAGTCACTTTATGACTGCTGCATTTGTCGGCAAAGAGTTGATGAGTCGTGGTAACAATGTGACAGTGTTAATTAGCAATGCTTACGAGTATCGAGTCAACGAAACGAAATACAAGGATATGAAATTTGAAATCTTCAAGCACAACGTTCCACCCGAGGAAGTTCGGATGCGCCTTGAGCGTTTTACAGAGTCAATCTTCAAAGGAACCTGGTTAAAGGACGTCATTTCGAACTTGACAGCCCTTACGAGCGAGGTCGTTGATGACTGCCATGCGCTGTTCAATGATGAGGAACTTCTCCAAAGACTCCTCCAAGCCAAGTTCGATGTCGCTTTCGTCGATCCCGTATGGCCGTGCTCGTTGCTTGTGGGTGAGTACGCTGCTAAGAGACATGTATCTTTCATGGCTACAACTTGGGTCAATAGTGTTGCTCGCGTCAATGGGAATCCTTCAAATAGCGCCATAGTGCCAGAGATAAACACTGGTTTCTCAAACAGGATGACATTCATGCAGAGAGTAATCAACAGCGTCATGGCCATCTTCGTAATGTGGACAGTTAGTTTTACGGATGCCTACACCCCTATCCAACATGCCCATGGAATATGTCCTGATCTTCAGGCCTCGGAGCTCTACAAAAGGTCACAACTGCTGCTGGTTAACGTTGATTACGCATTAGAATTCCCGATTCCAATCCAGCCTCATTTCATACCAGTCGGTGGGCTGTCTGCAGGACCATCAAATAGTCTACCTCAGGTTTGTGTGACCTTTATAAATTTCTTCCATGCCTACTGAAAACAAGAATCAATAATTTCTGTGGAGTAAATCTTTCACTTGAATCAACGAAAAGCAAAATATCACACTTTCCTCTTGTAAAATTCAACTATTTCCCGCATGGCCATTGCGATACACAAGATGGCGTGTACGAAAATGTCAGGGGGGGGGGGGGCTAGCTAAGGCAGAGGTGGCGGAAGTTTGTTCTGTTGGGCTATCGCCCAGAAGGGTACCTTTTTTGAAAAAGAGGCACCTTCCATAACTGGTACTCGGTGGGAAAAATAAATTATATATCATAAATGGAGATTTCACGACACGCCCTCCTTGCCTGTTTAATACATCATCATTTATGAATCAGTTTTACTGTTCAAGTGTAATCTTATAGTCTCATTCCCTATAGCTTGATAGTAAGTCAATAAAAAAGTCGATGAAAAAGCCCGTTAACCTGACAGCCACTGCTGAATAATGTATTTCTTGGTAGCGTTTTTTATTAAGAAAGAGATGATTGGGGGTGTTTATACTGACATTTTGTTGACAAGACATTTGTAATTTTGCATTGAGTTTTATTTCATCATTAATTTTATTGGGCTCCGTTCATTCGGAGATACTAATCACGCGTCCACACATGTCCCTTCCATTTTTATTTCTTTGTTATTGAATTTCAGCCTAAACTTGGTACGTGGAACACGCTCGCAAAGACTTTCGAAAAATCAACTCAAGGGTATAATTTCAATCCATTTTGTACATCCCATAGAAATGCCTCCCCCCCCCCCCCTCCGCATAAAAACGCGTTACTGTGAAAGATCTCTCTCTCTCTCTCTCTATGTTGCCGCTCCCAAATTGTTGAATAGCCTCCCTCCCTGCACCGTTCTCCATCCCTACACACTTTCAAATTTAAAGCGTACTAATCACGTGAAAAAATAAGTTGTGTATACAGCTAGAAAGTATAAAATAGAGTTTCAAAGAACTTTATCCGACATTCTATAGGTCAGCAGTTAAGGAGTATGAATGAAATAAAGGATAACCAGGGGCGTCACTGTAGGGGGTGTCATCCCCCTCCAACTCAAAATTGCTGTCGGCAAATGCGCCACCTCTTTCCGAAAAAAGGGAGGGGGGAAAGGAAGAAGGGATAGGAAAGGAAAACAAAAACAGAGAGAAAAGAAGAAAAGAAAAAGGGAAGGACAAAAATAGAAGGAAAAACTAGCCAATTTTTCAGGATAGTTAACATTCGGGCAAAAGGCGTCCCCCCTCGGCAATGTGCAGCAGCCCCCCCCCCCCCCCGAGGATTTTCAAAGTTCCGATATTCATTTTCGGGCAGCGAGGAGCTGGGGGGGGGGGGGGGTGAGAAATTTTTTTTCCAGCCCTCCAAACTGAGTCGCTCAGTGGGGGGGGGGGGGGGTTATCGAATTTTATGGGGTCCAGTTTTCCTCCATAATTCTCTGACAAGCAAAAAATAAAAAATAAAAAAAATTAAAAAATGAATTTTAAAAAAGCAGCTCTAAAAGGGAGATCCATATATTTTCCTTCTCGCCAGCCCTCAAAAGTCGCTCAGTAGGGGGAGTGGGGGGGGGGGGGGAATTTTTTTCCAGCCATCCAAAAATTACCCAGTGGGGGGGGGGGCTGCTCAGATTTTAAGGGGTTCAGTTTTCATCCATAATTATCTGACAAGCAAAACAAAACAAAACAACAACACAACAAAATCAGTTCGACAACGAGGGGGAAAATTTTTTTGGGAAAAAAGTTGTCAGGTGGGCACTCTGCCCCCTGCCCCCCCCCCCCCCCCTCAGCTACGATAGTGTCCCCCTTCTTCCACTTTAGCTTATCAGCTCAAAATACAAACCATATATTCCCGCTTTAAACATGTTAAATTAAAAGTATTACAGCACTAAGTAAAATTAAATTTATAATGCTTTCGAGCAAAGCAAAAGGAGTTAGAATTTTGGGAGTTTTGAACCCTGTAAAAACTCTATCTATGAATTAAATCCTATATGGTGGCCCGAATCCTGAAGATCCTGAAGAAACATATGCGAGGGAGCACAGCGACCGAGCTTAAGAAAATTTTGCATCTCGAACATCTTCAGAGCACTAATTCCTATCTAAATTACACTAGATTTGGGGGACCATAATCTTTAAGAATCATAATCTTTCTTTCTTTTCTTCTTTTTCTGTTTATATCAGATCTTTTGAGTCTCATCCCCCCTCTGCCCCGCACTTATATCGCGCCATCTGTCTAGTTTAACTATTCCGAGTCGCATGATGAAAATGAGAGAAGCAAGAAGGTAGAAATAGAATGGACTCAAGAATACTGCAAATCTGTGCTGAAATTACGATTCACTGTGTGCTTTAGAAAAAAGGATCGTTTTCAAACTTGACTTAAAATAATCCAAAGTGTCTATAGAACGGATATTATAAGAAGTAACTGGTTCCATAAACATGGCACCAAAGCTATAAAGGCACGGTCATCGAAAGATGATCTTGTTCTTTGTGCCACAAGAAGATTTTTGCCTGAACAACGCAGAGAAGTTGGTACATTTTCAGAAATTAGATCTTAAAGGGGGTACCCAATGCTGAAACAATGTTAGTTCATTTAAAAGATCATGATTTTATTAGAAGAAAATCATCTGCCTTAAATTTTTTTTTAAATTCGTGTTGCCAGAAAATCCCCGAAATATGGTAAAATTTCAGGATATTTTGGCCCCTCAGCTGTGTCCCAATTTCAGCTAGGTAACCACAATGATGTCAAAGTGGTTACCTTGTCGCGCAATTATAGCAAAATGCGCGCAAGGTGTAATGCATTTTGTACAGTCTAGCGCGCAACACATCTGCAATACGCGAACCTGGGTAACCACTTTGACGTCATTGTGGTTACCTAGCTGAAATTGGGACACAGCTGAGGGGCCAAAATATCCTGAAGTCTTACCATATTTCGGGGATTTTTCTGGCAACACGAATTTTTAAAAAACTTAAGGCAGATGATTTTCTGCTAATAAAATCATGATCTTTTAAATGAACTAACATTGTTTCAGCATTGGGTACCCCCTTTAAATATCATGACGGGGCAAAGCCATGTAATCATGGTAATGCTTTCCAATACGCCAGTGCAAGTAGCCTACAGGAATTTTACACTGTAAGAATTTTTGCCGTTTCCCCCCCCCCCCCCCCTGGCATTCAGGGTGCCGGGAATGCCCGTTTTTCCACAGTACATGTAAAATAACAGATTTCCGGTTTTTTTTGTTTTTTGTTTTCTATTATTTTTTGTTAAATAGTAGAAACTTTAATTTCTGACAGGAAAATCTATGTAAATTGAAACGGAACCATGGAAACGATTTGTAATTTAACAGGGTAACTTGTTTAAATATGAGAAAATGTTTTTTAACAGTATTTTATGTCGGGCGATTGTAAATATATGCTGATTTCCGGTAAACCAACAAACTTGCTGTTGTTTTACAGGAAAAAAACTGTAAAATTGAAATAACGGCAATAACTTGTAGTCCCAAGGGCCAGAAAGTCTGTAGTTTTACAGTTACTTTTTACAGTGTAACCTATCCTGCTTAAACTTTTCTCTCGGGGCAGTACTCAAAATATATTGTAGATAGAATATTGTTATAGGTCCTCATAAAAGAACAAGCACCTACTAAATACCTTTTGGGGAAAAAATGACATTTTAGACATTTTGTGTGTGGGAGCAAATGGGAGTGTTGTCTGCCACTACATCAGAGTGACGTTACCTATTTGGCCAATTTGAAATTCCCACATGTATATAGTGATTACAACTTTCCAAAATTCATAACTCTGTTCTTGCTTGTCCGATTTCGTTCAAATTTTCGCCAATCTGCTTCTGTGATTTTTCCTCCTTCTTTCAAAACAACATGCCATTAAGGTTGGATTTCCCTTTAGAGACATTATTTCTTATGCAAGTATATCTTTAAGGACCATAATTGTCTTCCTTTTTCTTCCCTTTCTCTTTATCTCTTTGGCGTTTATACATGTATATGTGTGTATGTGTTAATTACGCCACTCCTCTCACTTCCGTCCCTCTTTCTCTCTCTGTGTATCAATCAATATATTTATCTGAAGTTACGGTATCGCATTGATAATTATTGTTTCAACATTTAGCTCGATTAAAATTAATATCATATGTTTCTCTTCATTTGTGATTAATGTCATGTTATTCTTTTAAAAAAGGAAGAAGAAAGATCTGTAATACAGCCGTAGGGCGGCCCGAGAGGGCATAATCAGGTTACTCTGGTTGTTATTACTTGGTGACCGACGCATAGAACGTTGTAGGAGGGACTACTTTCACCATTTTCACGTTCCTCACTCTGCACACTCGCTTGGCTACGCCGCTAATTTTCAATATCTTGACGAATTTTAGATAGATATTTCATAAGAAAAAAAGACACAGTGCAAAGCAATTTTTCCCTAATTATAATATTATACCCGATTCCTACTTGCCCAGGAGCGTAGATAGGGGGGGGGGGGGGATGGGTGGTATGCATCCCCCAACTTTTCAGGTGGGAGGGGGTGGTGTGTACTGTGTACAAACATCCCCCCCCCCCCGGTTTCACCCCCAACCAAAAAACCCAAAAAAACCCTAGATGGTGGAAAATATACATTTCTATTATGATATGTTGTACTTAGATATAATTTGATATATTATATCTATCAATATCATTCAAATGTATTTATTCTTTATTTCAATATAGATATTATTTATTTATGTACAATATTGTATGGCGAGAGTGTCCAGGTCTGCGCATTGCCCTTGTCTGCCCACAACCGTAAATTCTGATAAAACAAAACACGCAACGATCACAAACTTTTCATCTTTGTCATAGCGATAGGTATTCATGCAAAAACACGAGTCAAAATATTGAAAAAAGGGTCTTATTTCAGATATTTTATGCTCCAGCCTCAAAATGTTGTCTTTTACGTCAAAACTCCCGAAGTGCTTATGAAATGAATGAGTGCGCAGACATGGGCACTATTTTTTTTTTTTTTAAGTTGAAATGACACGGCTGCCGTTTCTTGTGAAAATAGCATTGATTTTGCTCTAATTTTGATGAGATTTTTTGCAAACTTGCTCTTTAGAATATCAGGCATAATATAAAATTAAGCTTAAAGAAATTCTTGTTCATTTTCAGGTCAAAATCGTAGGTGCGCAGACATAGCGCTCCCCATCATATATTTATATTAATCTACATATATACATAATTATCTACATAATCTACAAATATACATTTCTATTATGTGTTGTAGATGAATATAATTTGAAATATTATGTTTAGTAATATTATTCAAATTAATGTATTCTTTATTGCAATATAGATATTTTTTATTTATGTACAATATTGTAGCTCTATATGAATTATTTAATATTTATCTACAATTCTGTCGATGCTTCTGATTTTTCCCGATATATTTTTACACTACTAGAAAGTTAAAACCATCTACTTCAAATTATACAACATGGGTGTTGATCTGGGAGGGATATGGAGGTATAATTTTAAAAAAAATTGAAGTGGAGGGGGTGACCTGTGTTACCATCCCCAGATATATTTTGAGACGATTTTTTTTCAAAGCCATAATGCAGAAAATCATTTAGATTAAAAATACATGTAATTATTCTCGCTTTAGAGGATTCAGTAGGTAACTTTCCACTATATGCAATTTTGCCACACTCACGTTATTAGTAATACTAACAATTTTCAAAATTGAAATGAAAATATAGTCACGGAATTGAATGTGTTGGGAAAGAGGGAACATATCACCCCAATATTTATCGAGGATGATGATGACCTGTGTCATCATCACCCAAATATACACAGAAGAATGATGAAATGACAGTCATAACGTGTAGACTCGTTCAGAAGCACCGCTCCGGAAGTGGCATGTGGGCACAGTGCCCCTACTTTTCCCTTTAACTTCAGAGAAGTACCCCATTTTTCTTTCGAAGAAGTTCCCGTTTCATATTCTTATAAGTGCCCATTTTGATAATTACACCGCATCCCTCACCTTACCTTTGATAAATGCTCCTTTTATCCCTTTTAATATAACAAGTCATTTTTTTGTCTTTGTAATTATAGGCACTGATTTAATTTTTCTACTTTATAAGAACATATTTCCGTTCTTATAAATGCCCATTTTCAGGTGTGATTAGTGCCCCTTTTCACGTCTGATAACTGCCTTTTCTACCTTTTCTACACATTTATTTATTTTTCTAATAAGTATCCTTTTCCCCATGATAAGTACCACGTTTCCCTTTTCCATAACATGTGCCCCTAGTATAGCTTATTAAATAAATTTTCATTGTGAAATTTTGCAAATGAAACCCCATCAAAATTGTGTTTCCCCGTTTTTATATTACAATGTATTTGCGACCTCACAAATGTTGAATATTGTTTGCTCGCTCGCTTCGCTCGCTCGCTCAATATTCAAATTATACTACAAATCTGAAAAGCATGATGCTAAAAAGTTGTATCGTGGACATGTAAAAAGAAAAACCATATACATGTTTGCACACCCTCACCCTACCCTATTATATATATATATATGTGTGTGTGTGTGTGTGTGTGTGTGCGTGTGTGTGTGTGTGTGTATATATATATATATATATGGCCCTTGAGGGAATCATACCCCCCCCCACCTATGAATACCTGTCTACGCCAATGCACTTGCCCATCGATTTTCACGAGTTCCGCAAGTGCAAGGAATATAATATTGATAAAGGTGAACTGAAGTACAAAGAATAAAACTTGCTCAAAGATCAGTAAACGTTAAGGGATATTTATTTTTCATATCTGATATCAAATATTGACACAAACGGTCTACAGTCATTCATTCACGTGCAACAGAATGAATACTCGCACGGTAACAACCATGGCTTCTCTCACTACAGTAACTCTTTTTCTGCTTTGTTGTCTGTATGTTGTCCAAGGAGGTAATATCCTTATATTCAGCGGATATGGTGAAGGGAGTCACTTTATGACTGCTGCACTTGTCGGCAAAGAGTTGATGAGTCGTGGTAACAATGTGACAGTGTTAATTAGCAATGCTTACGAATATCGAGTCAACGAAACAAAATACAAGGATATGAAATTTGAAATCTTCAAGCACAGCGTTCCACCGGAGGAAGTTCGGATGCGCCTTGAGCGTTTTACAGAGTCAATCTTCAAAGGAACCTGGTTAAAGGACCTCCTTTCGAACTTGACAGCCCTTACGAGCGAGGCCGTTGATGACTGCCATGCGCTGTTCAATGATGAGGAACTTCTCCAAAGACTCCTCCAAGCCAAGTTCGATGTCGCTTTCGTCGATCCCATATGGCCGTGCTCGTTGCTTGTGGGTGAGTACGCTGCTAAGAGACATGTTTCCTTTATGGCTACTGCCTGGGTCAACGGTATTGCTCGCGTCAATGGGAATCCTTCAAATAGCGCCATCGTGCCTGAGATGAACACCGGTTTCTCAAACAAGATGACATTCATGCAGAGAGTAATAAACATCTTCGTGACCATCTTTCTAATATGGACAGATACTCTTACGGATGCCTACACCCCTATCCAACATGCTCATGGTATATGTCCTGATCTTCAGGCCTCGGAGCTCTACAAAAGGTCACAACTGCTGCTGGTTAACGTTGACTTCGCATTAGAGTTCCCGATTCCAATCCAGCCACATTTCATACTGGTCGGTGGGCTGTCTGCAGGACCACCAAATAGTCTACCTCAGGTTTGTGTGACCTTTATAAATTTCTACCACGCCTATCGAAAACAAAAATCCATATTTATTGTAGAGTAAATCTTTCACATGAAAACAACGAAAAGCAAAATATCACAATAACACATTCCTCTTGTAAAATTCAAACATCCCCCCCATGGCTATTGCGATACACAAGATGGCATCGACGAGAAAGTCGGGGGTGGCCAGCTAGGGCAGAGGTGGCGAAAGTTTGTTTGGTTGGGCTATCGCCCAGAAGGGTACCTTTTGGGAAAAAAGGGGCACCTACCATAACTGGTACTCGGTGGGAAAAAGAAATCATGTACCATCATAAATGGAGATTTCATGACACGCCCTCCTTGCCTGTTTAATACATCATCTTTATGAATCAGTTTTACTGTTCAAATGTAATCTTATAGTCTCATTCCTTATAGCTAGATAGTAAGTCATTTTCGAGCAACAAAGTGCCAGCCAGTCATTTTTAAAATCCCGTTAACCTGACTGCCACTAGTGAATCGTTTATTTCTTGGTAGCGTTTTTATTAATAAAGAGTTGATTGGGGTGTTTATATTGACATTTTGTTTAACGAAAAAAAATTGTAATTTTGCATAGAGCTTTATTTCATCATTTATTGGGCTTCGTTTATTCGGAGATACTTATCACGCGTCCGCACATGTCCCTTCTATTTTTATTTGTTTTTCATTTCATTTCAGCCCAAACTTGGTACGAAGAACATGCTCGCAAAGACTTTCGAAAAATCAACTCGAGCGTAATTTCAATCCATTTTGTACATCCCACAGAAATGCCATGAAAAACGCGTTACCGTGACGGAGCTCTCTCTCTCTCTCTCTCTCTCTCTCTCTCTCTTTTGCCGCTCCCAGATTGTTGAAAAGTCCCCCCCCCCCACACCGTTCTCCATTCCTACACACTTTCAAATTTAAAGTGTACCAACCACCTGAAAAAATAATTTGTGTACAGCTAGAAAGTATAAAATAAAGCTCAAAGAACTTTTTCTGGCATTCTATAGGTCAGCAATTAAGGAGTATGCATGAAATAAAGGATAACATGAAGGTGCGCGCACGGAACCGAACTCCCGAGTTGGGTTTTTAAACAAAATACAGGTTATTTTTACCATGAATTAAAAGGGTGCTAAATCTGTAACAGCAAACGTATTTGAATGAAGTACTATTATACGAAATACAAGTTATTTTTACAATGAAATAAAACTAAACTTCATAGACGTAACCTTTCATAGGAAGCTTGCAAATATAATATGGGTATTGCTTTTCATAAGCACTGTATAAAACCAGGTTGAAGAATAACAAATGCAATGAAAACACCAACATGGGATGCAATCGATCAATCGTGAGTTTCTAAATATTTTGACGAGTTTGTATGTAGTTATGTAATATTATTTGGCTTACCCGAAAGAGCTCGTTTCCTTTGTTTTCATGCATCTTGTTCTACTCCCGGGGGGGGGGGGGGGGGGGGGGCACTCGAATTATATTTTGACGGGGGTGTGCCTCACGAATCCCCGAAAAGGGGGTCTAAGGAACTGACTTCAAGGTGTAAAATACGGGGTCTTGGGAACTATGATCTATTGGGCAGAGTGAAAAACAGGGTCTAGGGAACTACAAAACTAACCTCGCTTTATCGGCGGTACACCTTCGCTATCGCAGGATCTCGGGACGGGCCGCGCCGGGGGCCGCGCCCGCGCCGCGTAGCGCTAGTAGCTAGCTAGCTGGAGCAGTTTTCAAGGCTCGCGCGACGAAAGGGCCTAGAGCGCGAGACCAGGTCGAGCGACCACTGCCTCCGCCACGCTCCCGGCCGCATGCGAACGGATATGTTTCATAACGGGGGTCTTCAGAGCGGGGCTGAGCGGCTCCTGAGCGGAACTGAGTATCTAGAGAACGGAAATCGGGGTCTGAAAAAGGGGGTCATCAAAGCGGCACGTCCCCGTACCACCAATATACGTGAGTGCCCCCCCCCCGGGGTTCTACTGGTCTACACCACTTCAAGTGAATGATTAGTTAAATATTTTCAGGTGAAGTTGATTATTGAACCTGTTTATTGATTCCGTAATTACAAAGGGTTCCAATTAAAGTAACTATTATTCGAAATGGTACCAAGCTGGAGAAAATTGAACGTCACGCTCGGGCAATGTTTGACCAGTGATGACCAGCGCAATGAAGCCTACCTGTTCTATTGCCTGAAAATAATTAGTCTGCAGGCACAGACTCTATTTTGAAACTTAGACACCATTCCATAAAGCCTTGAACCGACCCAACTTTTCCAGTCTGTGACTGTGTCAGGAGCAGCTATAGTACAGGGTTTATGGAGCGTGTGTGTGTGTGTGTGTGTGTGGGGGGGGGGGGTGACACAGACGTGTATAAATCAGATATGATTATTTACGTTTGGGAACTGAAAGACGTGACTTAGTTTCGAACCGGGGTCCGTCTGAGTACGCGAGTGAACGTACATACCGCTTGACCATCACACTGCAGTAGACTGTGCAGTCTGTACAGTTCAGACTATGTTCCGCGCCGAATGAGTCCCTGCAAACTAGAAGATAATTGGTGAGAGTAGTATGAGCCACATTACGTCATCAAGGAAGGTAGTCCAGATTCTGCCCTTTCTCTCTGTCTCTTTTTCACCTACGCGTATATCCCACACAACATCTCCACTCATCGATCGCACGATCCCAAACTTGTTCATCGCATTGAGGTTGTATGAAAACATATCGAATCGCGAAATACGGAAACAGCTAGTGGTCTACCTAGAGGGTCGCGAACGTACCAGCTTTCCTTGTAATAGCTGAAGGTACTTTCTGAAGCCAAAAAATAGACAAAACAAGGAAAAAGTTGGCATCTGAATGTGACAGTACCTCTAGAGCTCCCCGTTTAGTGTTTCTTAAACTTGGCAAGATGATGAAATTTTTTCTATTTATTTTCCTCAATTTATTTACCCGGGCACCCGGTGCCAATATTCTCATTTTTAGCGGCTACGGAGAAGGGAGTCACTTTTTTGTTGCAGCTAATATTGGGAAGGAACTGATCAATCGTGGACACAATGTCACTGCTCTCATTAGTATTGCATATCGAGAACGGGCAGATGAAGAAAGATATAAAGATCTCAACTTTGAATTGTTCACCCATAAAGTTTCACCGAATGCCATTCTTGCGCGCCAAGAGAGAATGGTGAAAAATGCTTTCGAAGGATCGTATGTTTACGATATGGTGTTCAATGTGTCTCACTTCGCCAATGAACAGCTTGACGATTGCGAGTCTATCTTCAACAATGACGACCTCGTACGGAGACTGGATGGTTACGATTTCGATCTCGCGTTGATTGATCCCTACTGGATATGCGCACTTCTACCGGCAGAACGCTTTGCCCGTGCCCACGTCTCTGTCATGCCGTCTTCTTGGTGGAACATCCTGGGCCGCCTCAATGGCAACGCTGTCAATCCCGCACACCATCCTGAACTTTCAACGGGTTTTAATCTTAAAATGTCCCTGGTAGAAAGATTAAAAAGCATGCTATATTCGTCGTTTACATGGGTCATGTTCAGGTACGCGGATGAACTGACGCCTTTGATGCATAGACATAACATTTTACCAGGAATGAAGACGTCAGATATCTTTAGGAGGTCTCAGCTCTTGATAGCCAATGTTGATTATTCCGTTGAGTTTCCATTAGCTGTCTACCCACATATCATCACGGCCGGAGGTCTCACAACACAACCCGCTCGAGATCTCAACCAGGTAAATGGATCCAATGTAACCATGGTGACCGAAATGTTTTGATATTTAAACATGTTTGTTTTGCGTATTGATCACATTTTTTAGCTTTTCTGTAATAATTAAGGCCGTTTAGGCTACATTTTCAACAACATTGGCCAATAACTTAGAACGGGGATCAGGGGCAATACCACCTCAGGGTAAGTCTTTTGTTTACAGTATTTAAAAAAAAACAGCAACAAAACAAAAACAAAAATAAAACAAACCCGCTCTTAATAATTATTAATCGATAGGATTCGCGGGAAAATATTAAAAAATCACCAGAAAAATGATCGAATATCATTTTTGTAGGATGTTTATTAATATTATAAAACAGTCAACTTTTATTAGACGAAAGAAGCAAAGGAGGGAGTCAGGAGCTCAAATTCATTTTTTTTTAAAGTATGTTTCAAGAGCCTGAATAGTGGGTGAGTCAAAAGGGCAAAAATACATTACAACAGTAACACAACAACAACAAAGTTGATAGAACAAAATGTAGAGATGAAAACAATTTATAACAAAAGTAAGAAGAAGAAAGAAAAGGAGCAATAATGGAGTTTGAAGCGGGTTAAATATGAGATACAAGAAATGCATAACAATATCTATAGGAAAAATCGAGTTTTGTTTTAAAAAGCTTTTACATGGCGATACCTGTTTTGAGGTTATAATTTTGTGTAGAGTCTATATACAGGCAGTTTGTTTTTGTTGGGTTTGTTTGGTTTGGTTTGGTTTGGATTGGGTTTTTTTTTTTACCAAACAAAATAGTAAACCTTAGAATAAAAAGGTGCGCTGATTAAATTAGCGCATACTTTCATAGACAATATAGTAGACAATTATATACGAGTACTGAAAGGTGTCCATAAATTTGAATACTTATGTGAAATTGTATCAGAAAAGGGGGAAAATATGCAATCACCATAATAGCAGTATAAAAGATGATTTGAAATCTCTTAAGACGTGTAAGAAACGATTTCTCCTGTACTAATATGCATGGATAGACAAAAAAGGTTTAGAAAATTCGTTTAAAACCGATTACACAATGGCTAAATATAAAAACCGCGTGGGAAGCCCGTAAGAAGCGAATCAATATGCTTTGGGGATTTATAAGACGTAGTGTAAACTGTACACAATGTCCCTTGCTACGCATCCCTAAATAACATTGGAGGAAAAATTTGCATGACAGAGAGACATCTTCCTCATGTATTGTCCAGTAAATTGTCATGCATATCTTCGCGCAAACACTTCTGTTATTCGAATCTCTCTTCTTCCTCCAACCCACCCCTTCACAACTCAAGAACTGGACGCGTATACGTTCTCTCTTGCTCTCTCTCTCTCTCTCTCTCCCCCATCTATCTTGCACGTGGTAAAGCACAGGTTTAAGTACCAGAAACGATCGTCTAATATGTGAATTCTTTTATTCAAAGATTACCTAATATGGAGGCTGTCAGTGGAGCCAGAATATAGTCTCGTCATTGGAACAACCTTCGGTTGAAGAGACGGTTATTGGAGGACTTGAATATTCTGACCATAATTTCAAGATGGATAAAGTAACCACACCTGTGACGAAAGGTTTTTCTTCACATTTCAGACTCATTGTACTGTTTTTACTTCTACAAGCAAGACCGTTTTGTGAAGGAGCAAATATTTTTGTATTTGCCGGGTATGGAGAAGGAAGTCGTTTCATGTCGTCAGCTAGTATCGCTGTCGAGCTCGCCCAACGAGGACACAACGTCACGGCCCTGATCAGCAACGCTTACAGCTACCGCGCCCAAGATGAAAATTATCGACAGATATCATTCGAAATCTTTACACACAATGTCCCTCTCGATGTCGTGCGGGAGCGCCAACTTCGAATCCCCAAAGCAGCCTACAGTAAAAAGAAATCATGGATTTTCGATTTCGTGACGAAGATCAACACGATTGCAGATGAGCATGTCGAGGACTGCGAAGCGATTCTTGATGACGAGAAACTTGTTGGACGGTTGCTCGACCGCGAGTTCGACCTGGCAATCATCGACCAGTTCTGGCCGTGTTCGATGCTGGTGGCAGAGTACGTCGCTCATCGGCATATCTCTTTTATGCCGGCTGCGTGGATGAATACGATCGGACGCCTCAATGGGAACCCTACCAATATTGCCATCGTACCCGAAATCAACACCGGGTTCAACCAGCAAATGACCTTTAAACAGAGAATCAAAAACCTCTCACTTTCCTTCCTTGTGTCATTATCATACTGGGTGGCTAATAAATTCACACCGTTAATGAGAAAGCACAATATCTGTCCCGGTCTTTACCCTTCAAATCTCTATGAACGATCTCAAATCTTGATATCCAACGTCGATTTCGCTTTAGAGTTCCCGATCGCGACACAACCTCATGTTATCACTGTGGGTGGATTAACGACGAGACCGTCTAACCCATTGCAACAGGTAATTTAAGTTCATCAAAGAATATTCAATATGCCGACTCTACGTTATGCAATGCCGCCATTGACAAATCTGCTCATGAATTTTGGATATGACTCATGAATGCAATTTAGTATTCTTCGTGTCAAGTCGACCCGTTTATTCATGCATATTTCTTGGATTCGAGTTGCTCTATAAGGACCTGAAAGCTTGCCAGATGCTTGTCCTAACATAGCAGCAACTAATCTATGCAAAGTGAATTCTATCCATACAAATTCTGTCATACAGAAGATAATTATGCAACAATTTATATGACCTAAAAGCAGATGTGGAGTTTGAATCACTAAAGGAGTGCAAGTTTTGATTCAGTCAGTCAACGTTAAATTAACGTCAGAAAAGCTGACCTTGTTGACAGAAAATGCTGTATATACTGCTCATATTAGTATTTTGTAACATGAGAAAGAAACAGTCACTAGCACTATGAGCGCTTTATACATATTACATTTATATTCGGGCAAGTCTATGATGAACATGATGGAAATAAATTTTAAATAGTATATCATAAAGAATGATTAAAGGGCAATCCAACCTTGGTAATGAGATGATTTGTGTGAAAGCAGAAAAATAAGAAAAACTGGATGGTGAAAGTTTGAAAGAAATCGGACAAGGAATAAGAAAGTTATGGATGTTTGAAAAATGAGATCACTACATCTATGCGAATCTCAAATTGGCAATTTGGTGATTCAATTGTGACATGTTTGTGGACAACTCTCCCATTTGCCGTACACAAAAATATTAATTTTCGGTTTTCTTCGAGGCGCTTTTACCCTCGGGGCAGTACTCAAAATATATTGGAGATAGCATATTGTTATAGGTGCTCATGAAAGAAAGAGATCCTACTGAGTAATACATTTTGAAAAAAGTGACATTTTAGTCATTTTGTGTGTTGGAGTGAATGGGGGAGTTGTCCACAGCTACATCACACTGACATTACCTATTTGGCCAATTTGAAATTCCCATATGTATAGTGATTACAACTTTCAGAAATTCATAACTTTCTAATTGCTCGTCCGATTTCGTTCAAACTTTCACCAATCTGCTTCTCTGATTTTTCCTCTTTCTTTCAAAGCAACTTGCTATTAAGGTTGGATTTTTCCTCTTTCTTTCAAAGCAACTTGCTATTAAGGTTGGATTGTGTACACTATAATGTTTATTTCGTTACGTATGCATGGGACATGATATTGGAAATGCCCTTCACTTTAGAGGTATTGATTCGTGAAATAGTTGTACTGCTTACTCATGAGCTAAATATAAAAACCACATGGCAAGCCTAAAAGTACTTTATCAATATGCTCTCCAATTTAAGTAGTAGAGTACACAGTTCGCTGAACCGTCCTTGTCGTGCTTGATGGAAACTGCCACCACCTCGAAACAACATCTCCGTTCCTTGTCTTGTAATTTGCTATGTCATTTGTGCAAACACTTCTATTCAACTTTCTCTTATCCACCATCCTCTCACAAAAGTAAAGACGTCATGCAGATAAATCCATTGTAACGCATTTTCGTCCTTTCATCCCCATGAATGGAACAAGGTTGATCTATACATGTACACGATGTCGTATGCCAGTAAAGAAATTCTCTCTCCCCCCTCCCCCTAGAGGGATGGGGTTGAACAAACCTCATATTGGAGAGCTGATGGAACAAACCTAAATCAGCTCTATACATTAGTTGTATTATTACTCGGGAACGACTCTTTAAGTTTTGAAAGCTATGAACGATTTTTGTTTTCTCTCTTTTTACTGAAGTTCTCTCATTGGCATAATTATACCAAAATATTTATCGGAAGGGGGGGGGGGTGGTAACTTTCAAGCAGATACACAAAATATCTAACAGCAAAAGATAAAACAATAAATAAGGTTATCATAATTTTTTCCTAGGGGTATTAAGAAGTCCACAAAAAGGATCCCTTCTTTAGGCTTGTACAACCCTGCAGACTGACCTTTGCCGTTCGACCAAGGCGCGTTACCAGCGATCGACCAACAAGATTATTTTGTGCATCGTGCTACCAATTAGGGCCTGCATGGATGCAAACTTGGCTAATTAAGATATTTATCAAGCGACGCAGAAAGACTCATGAGATGAAGAATCCCATTGTAATACATTTTGGCCACTTTTCTATTCATCACAAGAAAAGTTTTTCAAGGTTGTCGATCGCAACCATAGAGAGAACTCTTCTCCCTCTTTCTCGCTCTCCCTCCCCCCCCCCCCCTCTCTCTCTCTCTCTCTCTCTCTCTCTCTCTCTCTCTCTTATTATTATGCTGAACAGCTTCTTATCGTAATCTCTAGGCATACATCGATGCTAAATGCATTTTGTGTTATCATGGTTACGAGTTTCGTTATATGGGTGACAGTGTACTATGTAAAGTAAACATCAAGAACATATTGACACAGAATTACGGAGTGTGACGCCCCCCCCCCCCCCCCCCACCGTCATCCCTTCAAATAGATATTGGAGAATCGGACGGACGTCAGTTCTTCAACTTTTGTCTTGAAGTACATCTTGAAAGGGGGAAAGTAGCCCTAAAAAGCCCCCTGCAGGTATTCAGAATTCTCAAATTTCCCGATAGAATTCTGCTAATTAGAACTTTGTGTACCGCAAGTCCTTAAATCCTACGACGCCCCTGTTCCTATTTCACATCCATAAAACATTTTTTTCTTCTTTCTCTCTCTCTCTCTCTCTCTCTCTCTCTCCAGGATCTCGAAGAGTATGTCCAGAGTTCTGGTGATGCCGGGATCATCGTATTCTCCCTCGGGACCTACGTGACATATATGAAAGAAGAACTCATCGCTGTGTTTGCCGATGCTTTCGCCCAACTACCTCAGAAGGTCCTGTGGCAGTTTCGGGGCACGCCACCAGCTATCCTCGATAAGATACCCAACATAAAGACCATGGAGTGGTTGCCCCAAAACGACCTGCTTGGTATGTAAGATAAGGGAGTAACATTTCCCTCGTATAAGATCATGGGATTTGGTGTAGATTACCGCCCCCCCCCCCCCTCACCCCATAATTCGGATTTTATTCGAATCAGTGTGATATCTGGCATCGTTTGGACACGAAATATTTTATCTTTTCACTCCTTAAATCGGTACGCCATGAGAAGTGTTTGATGAATCAAATCCGTTGAGTCCGATTATCGAATTACGAAACCTTTTACAGAATAAACACAAAATTAATACTATGCAATCATATAAGAGTAACATAAATAATCATAGTACTAACTGATCGAAGATATAAGATTAGGAGAAATAGCTTTTCAGAGTCACGGAAATTGTTGTGTTTTATCTGTCTTTTAAAAAAAATCTCATTTGCAAGCTCGTCAGTCATGTCAGCTTTACTATCACCAATCATTACCAATCCCTTCTCTATTTTCGTGACATTATAACATTTGGCACTATTATGAATCTTGCCATTTATTTCCAAATAATAATGTTCTATTTACTCCCCTCTTCTTCCCCCCCCCCCCCTCCCCATTTTTGCAGGCCACAACAAAACCAGAGCATTCATGTACCAGGGAGGTAACAACGGCCTGTACGAAGCCCTCTACCACGCTGTACCAGTCGTCGTCATACCGTTGATTGGTGACCAGCCCGATGTCGCCGCTCGGGTGACGACCCGTGGTATGGGCCTTTCCCTTGACATCAAGACGATTACCTCACAGAAGATTGTGGACACCCTCATTGCCGTTATTAATGAGAAGCAGTAAGTATACACAACATAAGAATTAGAGGCATAACCATTAGGGTGCACATCCCCTCAATTGAATGGCGGAAGAAGAAAAAGGGGACAAATGGGGAGAAGGATTATGGGGGAACATGAAAATAAGATGATACGGCTCTTCCCACACCATACCTCTAACCAGTGTCCCTGACATGTGCGGGGATTTCTTGTCACGGCCGGGGGGGGGGGGGGGGGGGGGGAGAGACTAGCCTTTGCCATCGGTTGATGTACACAATTCAAAATTTCCGGGGGGACGCGTCCCCCCCCTCCCCCTTACCCGGGATCGCCGCCCATGGTCCTTGTTAATTCACATTTCATCTAGCAAGTAAGAAGTGGCCCCCAATAATGCTGGTGCCCCCTCATTTCCTTGGCCCACGCTATCCCAATGATAAGTATTAACGAAAATTTCTTTTGAACGTTCATTCTATTTGAGTATGCTGAACGTATAGCCAAAACCTGCTTTTAAGTATCAAAATTATTTTTGAACTTTCTTGAAAACAATTGCCTCGATTTGATACAATTTACATTTTATTATTAAAATGTCCAACTATCCTTACAATCTCAGGTACAAGGAGACAGTAAAACGCCTATCTGCCATTTTCCACGACCGACCCATGCGCCCTGTAGAAAAGGCTGCGTTCTGGATCGAACACGTGATCAAGCACGGAGGCGAGTACATGCGATCTCCAATTCATGATCTCACCTGGTATCAGTATTACCTCCTTGATGTCATCGGTTTTCTTCTTCTCGTGTTCGTCGTAGTAATCGTCTTTATAATATACTCTTGTAAATTTGCATTTCGGTGTTGTAAGCGAGTTGTCGTTGGCAAGAAGGCAAAAACTGATTGAAAATAGCATTAATCAACGACATAGAAAATGCATGACAGAGTCAAACTCTAAAACTGGGTAGTCAAAAGATGACTAACGGATCACAATCTGGAAATCTCCATTACGATCCCCAGACCTCCAATACAATCAACTCATATCGTGCAATTTTTATACGATATCGAATAAGGCACTACTGCCTTATTCCTGAACACTTGGTTTATATTTCCAATTAAACCGGAAGTCCATCCTAATTATATTCAGATGGTTTAAATAACAGTAGAAAAATAAAAGAAAGAGACCGATGAAAGTTTGATGATTTTTATTATAAAAAGTAAAGAAGTTATGAATTTTTGAAGTTGTTTTCGATCAAAGGCAAATTGGCATCTCTGTGACGTAACTTTCGAACTCCTCTCCCATCATGCTCATCTGCCTTGTACTTGAATATTCATGCATTTCCATTTTCCTGGTTTTTGATGAAAAGATCTGTTTCATACAGGGACTCTGTCTAATAGTCATATCTAAGCTGCACTGCCAAATTGATATTTAATTAAGAGAAAATGGACTTTAATGACTTTTTAAATACAGAGCAAAATGATGGAAGAGGTCCTGCAAATCATTAATTTTTGTTTCATTGATTACAATTTGAAAATTCATAATTTTTTCATTGCTTATCGGATTTTCATCGAACTTTAACTTATCTTTTCTCTCAGTTTCATGACTTTAATAAGACCAACTTAATATCAGGGTGGACTTCCCAAAAGAACCCCGGGAATTTTATGAAATAGTCTTTTGAAATGATGCATTTTACTTTTGGAAGGGTATGAATAAATGAATGTAAAATGTATATATTTCAGCTATGAAAAGTCTTCCTTTGGATGAGGAGGCCTATAATTTGAAAATAGTATTTTTAATTTTGGCAATTTAAATAAGAATGAAATATTTATTTTCATATCGATGATTAATTTTTTCTACGGAATATGTAATTATTCTTCTTTAAGAATAAGTAAAAGCTTTTTAGTTGTTAAATTTTTGTTTGTTTATACTTTTGATTGAAAATGACCAAATCATTTTTTGTTAATGTAGCTCAAATAAATAACACGCGGATCAGTGCTAAAATGTATTACCTTTCTCAATTTCCTTTGTTAAGAGAACATTCTATAACTACGTGAAATTATTGATGTCATGGAGGCATATTTTACATCATTGATCATTAATGATCATTAATGATTTTTGCTACCGAGACTGTCTATGAGCTTTAATTTTGCTATCCAGTTTGTAAACTCGGATGGATTGATTGTGTGTTCCTTCGTGGATGTGGAGTATAGAGTTACCTACATCCAGTGGCGTATCTGGACCTTGGCGTCAGGGGGAGGGGGAGGGGAAGGTGGGAGAAGGGGGTGGTCCTCATATTTCAGCAAGAATATCATTTGCTCAGCCCTAATTTGCGTGGACGGGGGGGGGGGGGGGGGGGCCGGGGAGGGTATGGCGACGGAGATTCCTTTGTAACCTCTCTTTCTAATTTGTAATTTTTATGAGTTTGATTTCGATAGTAGATACAGAGATATTCGATAAGTTTATAGTTATTTCCGAGTGAGCAAAAATATGGTCCAGGACTCCTTGTGAATTGCAGTTCATTTTTCTAATTTGTCAAGGGGTAAACTGCCCTCCCCCCCCCCCCCCACTGCCCCGATACTCTAGTGCCTTCCTCTGTTCCCTATCCAGGTAAATGTTACCTTGAATTTGTTACGGTATATCCACAGTTGTCATGTGATACGTTAACAGTGTTCTCCTTTTTTTAAAATCTTTTTTAATAATGTCTGTGATCTCGTATTATTAAGTTACATGCATGCATCAGTGAATATACATCTATGATTTTTTTTTCTTGGGAGGGGGTGGGGTAAATTTTATATCTGTATCGACTGATGAAATTTTGGTTTATATCCTAAACCACTATCAAATGCATTAATAATCAAAGCTGTGATTGCTTGTGCTGAAAATTAGTCCACAAGAGATAGAAATATTGAGAGAGATAGGGAGAGAGAGAGAGAGAGAGAGGGGTGAGAGAGAGAGAGAGAGAGAGAGAGGGTGAGAGAGAGGATGGTGGAGAAATGCACAAAAATAGAGCGAAGTAGGAGGAGAAAATAGAGCAAGTTATAGAATCAGAGTTGAGAGAAAGAGAGAGATGGAGAGAGGCGAGTGAGTGAAACAGGGGAAAATGGAAAATATATCTCAAACTGAAAACATTTAAAAGATCTACTTTTTTTAAAAAATAATGAGAGCAAGGCTGAAAAATATGACATCAAAAGTGATAACATGGAACATGAGCTGTGCCAGATAGTGTATTCTTATATATCTTAATCTAAGGGACCATAATTTGATTAGAATGTCTTTTAAGTTGACCTTGTATGGACTGACATAACAAAAATGAAAGGAGTATACTGTTGAAAAAATCTGATTTAAATCAGAAAGTTCACCCTGATATCAAGTTGGTTTTAAATGAAGCAGAAAATTTAAAGAAACAGATCAGTGAAGGTTTGAGCAAAATCCGATAAGAAATAAGATAGTTATAGAAATAAGATATCTTGCCCTGTACCCATAAAATCATTAATTTCCATTTTCGCTTAAGGAAATATTCAATCATACATGCATCTTCCATAAAATCATTGCTCATGTGTCTTTACACAAAACCTGTATACAGAGCAAATGTGAGAGGAGCTCGCAATATAAGTCACGGAGTCGCCAATTTGTGTTTGATTGATTACAACTTTAAAAATTTCATAACTTTCTTATTTATTATCGGACTTTGCTCAAGCTTTCAGTAAGCCGTTTCTTTAATTTTTCTGCTTCTTTTAAACCATCTTGATATCAGGGTGAATTTTCCCTCTATAGGCACACAGTCGTCAGTTTCCATGTAGCGTGCTGATTTAATATAATGCATTGTTTCCATCATAATGATCTCTCTCTCTCTCTCTCTCTCTGCTCCTCATTTCTGATTTTAAATGCTCACTCTTGTCTCTCATCCCTCTACTTCCCCCTTTTCACAATGTTTAGAAGGTACAGACCATATGTATTCCCATTGCAAAGTCATTGATGATTATATTGTATATAACATGTTTTTTATGAGTATGTTATAGTAAAAAAAAATTGATTGCGCATGGATCAGTGAATCTACGGGTGCCTGTGTGACATCATGATTATGCGCGCTCCCTGAAGCTGCGCGTATCGATCATTTTGATTGTGACGTATCATCATTTTTTTCTTCTATCACGTAGTTACCACCACAGCACCTGGATGTTCCAAGTCCAGTCAAAACTTTCAGAAATCCAATAACACATAAAGGCTATTTTTTTTTGTTTAAATATTATCTACAGTTTTATTCCTCCAATAATAAAAAAAAGTGAATATTAATCTTCCTCTATCAAAATCAATTGATAATAATGTATCAGACAATCAGAAAATATATTTTTGGCCAAAATTTGAACTTTTGTCGCTAGCTGATTATAAAAATGGAGAAGATGCTGCAAGTGTTCAAGCTCGATGAGGCGGATGAGGAAAACGACTGGACGAGAGAAGAGACATTTCTAAACCAACCTCAGATATGGCCGACATTCTCTCATGCCGTGGCTACAGAGCTTTGCCTCGAGACTGGGGCTGGCCCGCTGACCCCTGTCTCGAAACTGGAAGAATATTCGGAAGCATTCAAACCTCTTCAGGTGAGGACTAACTGTGGCAGGGTGATTTAATCTGCAGGGTAGTATGGAAGCGCTAAAGTGCCATTTTACTTGACGACATGACGAGATATTTCATCTTGTCAAGTCGACTTAATATCCATAATCATGTCGACATATAAAGATATTTAACATACCATGTCGACTTATCAACTTTTATTATTCGCCATGACGATATATACTTTTTGGGAAGTCGACTTGGCAAGATAATTTATGTCACCATGACGACATGAACTTTTTATGAAGTCAACTTGGCAAGATATTTCTTTCGCCATGTCGACTAATAGAAATAGATAAGTCGACATGGTAAGTTAAATATCTTTGCATGTCGACATGATATGGATATTAAGTCAACTTGACAAGATGAAATATCTCGTAATGTCGTCAAGTAGAATTGCACTTTAAGTTTAACGCTTCCGTAGGGAAGACGAAAATACAATAATGGATATACGACCAGCGATATATATATCTATAGATAAAACAAAACTGAAGTATGGTATTGAAATAAGACACATTATATAAGTTACATGTAAGGTCAAAACTAAGTAGAGTTGTCATTAAAATAACTAACTTGTTAAGACACTGTCTATTTGGATCGGCTGAAAATCAGTGTAATCGGAATTTTCCATAAAACTGTCATTATTTTGACACACCCAACTGCTAAACTGTCCTTTCGGTATTCTAAAAATCTGTATAGTTAGATTTCAGTAGAGAATGCTCGAAACGAGAACTGGAACCCGTTGATAAACTTAATGGCAAACTGTCATTTTTAAACTTCCAGGATGATCATGAATAGTGTGCGAAACTTCAAGATGCAAAGAGCTCAGTATACAATTTTTTTCAAAAACACACCAAGTGCTTACGATTCAAATGAACACGATAAACGGCACAAGCTGCATCAAATAAATATGATACAATAAAGTAAAACTACGTGTTTGTGATCTCACTACAGTTGTTCTATAACAAGAATGACTTTAACATTACAACAGTTTGAAAGCTCGAAAAACGCTTGGTTTGCTTACAATCAAACTACACAGGAAAACGACACAATCTGTTTTTAATAATAATGATAGGGTAAAAATTTCAAATAGGAGACAAAAACTCAAAAAGCAAAAACTTTGTGCTCTCACTGCAGATGTTCTATAACGAAAATGACTTGACTGAGATAACAGTCACAAAGCTAAAGAAACGCTTGCTATGCTTCCAATCTATATAGACATGAACAACGACACAATCTGTTCAAGTGATTATAATATTATGAACATTACAAATAGGAGACGAAAATCTGAAAAGCGAAATTTGTGCTCTCACTACAGATGTTCTATAACGAAAATGACTTGACTGGTACAACAGTCACGAAGCTCAAGAAACGACAGACCAAGATCGTCGAGGCAGAACAAAGCGAGATCGAAGGACGAGCGCGTGGTCGAAGGCGACTTCGTGAAAGCACAGTGATGGGGCGATTGAATCATCTTAGTTTGCCTTTCCGCAGAAGGTATGTTATTCAAATTTGTTTTTTCTTTGATGAATCAGTCCTGACATAACTACTATTGGGCATTTTATGATTAATAGTAAATGTATAGCGGCTATTTCAGTGGTATGTCTTCAACAATGATTTTCCTCAAATGAATGCACTATTGATTAGGACATGTAGGCCGTATACTGCTTGCCTTCCTCTCTTTACGAAAGGAGAAATAGACAGTGAACTGGAATTACCTATTAAGTCCAGCGTCATCATGGAAGGGCCGGGGCTCATTGCACCAACGGAACATGGATGAGATGCTTTTTCAACAAAATTGTCGAAACCAGCGAGAGTAACTACAATCGTGATAATTATACAAAATCCTCGTTTCAAATGAACAAAAACAACGACCTAAATAGATCACATGTACAGTGAAACCTGTCTATAAAGACCGCTCAAGGGAGAGAAGAAAAGCGGTCTTTATGAGCAGGTGGTCTTTATGTACAGGTTCCTTTGATACACGTTTCAATGAAAAACACTTTTCAAGGGAAAAGAAAATTGTGGTCTTTATAGACAGGTCGTCTTTCTACAGGTGGTCACTAAAGCAATATTGTCTGTAATGATTTCACCTCTAACGTTTCAGGCATCTTCCAGAAACAGCAGTCAACCTCGAAGACATCACGCAAGTTCCAAACATCGTCGCCAACCTAACTTTCGACCAATCAACAACCAGAACGCGCAGGCTGTCATCATCATCATCATCAACGACCCAAGCAGTTAGCAGTCTCCCATACCAGTCGTCTTACCAGAACGTTCAAACCCGTTGTATGAAGTTAATCGTGGAAGACGTATACGCTCATAAATTCGACGCCAGGAAACTGCTGGGGTGTCGACTAAGTCTTGGGAAGAGGCGACCATGGCAGGGGAAGTCTTCTGTGAAGATGATTCTGGAAACGTACATTGCTTCCAGAGTGCAGTGTCAAGTGAGATACTCTACTACCTTCCCTGGGCATGCGCAGAAGGTACCGGAGGAGTGGAAGAGGGAAGTCGAGATCCAACATTGTCCAATCGCGTTCCGATATGCAAATTTGAAACTGGATAGAGATGGCATCATTGATGACGTCAAGAAGCCACCCACTGAATGATAAATTACAGATTGTGTTTACGCAGGGCACGACCAGATCGTCAAAGTTTTATACCATTCTATGAAGAGGAAAAATCTCAATTTAATGTCTTCCTGCAAAATAATGTGACGATCTGTATAATGGAATGTGCTAAACTGCATTTAGATAATCCATTTTGCTTTGGGAACGAAACGCGGCCAGTTCATCAGGACATCAGATCTGACAGAGGTTCACCTGTGTACAAAACGGAACTTGAAAATACAAAATTACGATTTTATATCCCTTTAATTTATTCAGCAATTTCAAATTTTGTTGAGAGCCATTTGGCGTCAGTTAGAAGTGTTTTAAACTATCGTTTTCTTATTTAGTACAATGTACATGCTTATGTGGGTTTCATTTCTTTAAAACTATGTCATTTACTAACATTTGTCACAATTCATTTGCATCATGGACCCTACCACGTGGTTACATGAATAGTGAGTTGGATAGAGTCCTCTCAGGTATCATTAAAAAAACAAAAAACTATTATGCCTACAGAGCTAAATGCTGAACTTGGACGGATAAGGAGAGGATGTGCTCCAAATATGAAAGTTATTTATATATTTGAAAAAAAAATTAATTCTCTCTTCAAACTGGAAAAGAAATAAAACGTAGCTCACAAAATAAAAGGTGTAATTGCAATTACAGTTAGCTTTGAGTGTGAGTTCTGAATTTATTGATTACCAAAGTCAACAACTATAATAAAATGAAAATGTTTATATACGTCATAGTCAAAATGAAGATTGTAAATAGAAACCTAGTGCTGACCAAGTCCCGTCCAACATCAGCTTAATGAACAAATAAAAGTACATGTACAAATGTATAAATAGTAATTGTAATAAAAATTGTATACAAATTAAATGTATATAAATATTACTACATCGTATTTAAGTTTACATTAATTTTTAGGAAGCAAAACAAGGCAATAGTGTAATAATTCGGTTGATATGTTTCTAGTACAGTGGTTATTAGTCAGGCGGCCCAGAAATAAACGTGAAATTCCGTTGCGGGCCACTGAGTTTCCTCCTAACGCCGGAGGTAATGTCTGATCTCCAGGTTTGGAACTCTTTCATAGAGGGACAGTCTGAGACTGTTTACTCTGTTTTTACCCCACTTGCCTAATTTTAATTCATATATGCATTTGCTTCAGAAGGGGGTACAAAAAACGAGATTATGTCCAAAATCATACTCTCTCTCTGGTTGGGTTTTTTTTTAAACTGCAGTGGTAGTGGAACAGGTTCAACTCTGGCAAAGGGGAAGTGGTCTCTCCTGAAATAGACACCTTTGATTAAAAACTCGGGGAAAATAAAGAATGGTTTCTTTCATTGAATAAAACACTGTGTAGTCATGTCATCACCAGCATGTTATGAAATCACGATGGCGGGTGAGACGGGCGAGCAATCATAGGCCTATTGCTTTTCAAATAGTTGCAGGTAACTTTAAGTTGTTCTAGTCATATATTGCTCACAGATCCAACTACAGATTCGTAGGACGGAGCTGCTGTTGCTTCACCGATGTTCAGTGAGATACTAGATCCTCTGGCGTCTGTAGGTCCACAATCATACGTCCGATCCAACGCTTCGTTGTATGACGGAGGTGGAGGTTCTGATGTCACGTCGCCGTACGCCGGCGGTGATGCCGATCCTGCCGAATTTCTTCTTGATGTTTGCCCTTCTTCTAATGAAATCTCTTGTTGATGTGTTACTGGATTGTTTGACAGTGTCCTGTTGGTTGCTGCCCCTTCGCTTTGGCCGGCACACCCCAAACACCTGCAAGATAAGCAGAACTCGACAGCTCGTCCTATGGCAGCCGCGCACTCCGATATGCCTTTGCATATGCATGTCACCAGTTGCACGAAGCAGCTGCCGTTGTTGTTGGCGTTGCTGTTACCCCTGGCGCGGAAACATGAGGAGATAAAAATGAACACGACAATGACACCGACGGCGACGGAAAAGACATTGACCGATGATTTCTCCTCGTCTATACTTATGGCAACCTCGGTCCAGTATCTTTCTCCGGCTCCATCTGTAATGGCGTCAAAGGAAACAAATAAATAAGATCATCAAAACGAAGAAAAAAAAAACACAGAAAGGGGGAATCTAAAAATGAGACAGTAATAGATTGTGAAATGTGGTGGGATCAAAGGATGTTAATCCACAATTGTGTGATAGTTTTAATCGTCGTGCATTAAAATGACACACGAAATAGAAAGGAAGGCTGAGATAGAGAAATATAAATCGTGAAAAATAAGAAGTCAGCAGAGAGGGCGAAATACCTTGTATTATAAATTATTGTAAGGGCTTTAAATTTTTATTTATTTCATTTTATTATAAGAGTGCACAATATAATTTTGAAAAACTTTGTATAAATCCAAGCAGTTTTCAAGATGATGTTCCGAATCCTGGCCACTCTGAGGCTAATCGATATTTTATCAATTAAAAAAAAATTGTATATATGAATAAAACTAATTGATTCTTCGAATTAAAAGATCCTGTTGACATAATTATTGATACACAAAAGTCATACACACCCAGAGTCTTCTTGCAGATGAAGTTAAGTTGTTGGTTTACACAGTCTGTAACACGCCATCGTCCATTTTCACCCATGTCAATGATGGAACAATCTGTGGTACTTGCAGTCTCATTTCTAAAGCTGTACATGTATAAAAGAAAAAGATATTGAATTACAGTATTATAATTTCAAGATTATATGTCTATAGTGTCATGAAATCTTCAAGGCCTCTTTTTTCAAAAGAAAAGAAAAAGACATTTCCCACCAATCGTACTTTTGAGTAGAATTTTTTTAATGCGTATTAAATACATAAATCCTCGTGCTACTTTGAAAGCAGAGTAAAGGCAACTTATTTTGTATAACATCATGGAACCCAACACGTTCTCGAGGCGTAAAAAGTTCAATATCGAGCATTCTCGGAAAGTTTTGAGAATGTCAGAAGGACGTTGCGTGTATTGCTGACAGGACCTTTATTTATGTTTCTCTTTATATGACATAAATAACCACCATGAATGTAATTATGTGACGATGATAAATTCAACATATTCAGCGAAATATTAAGCTGTTTTAAAGAAAAGTATTTACTCACTTGTTATAGAGCAAAGAACTTGAACCATCTAACCAGTTCCCCGCTGAATCCAATCCTATCCATGCTGACGATGTCTGATTTCTAAAGGAATCTGGACAAAAGAATCCCATTGTAAGAGAACAGCTGCTAGTTGATGAAGTTATTACGTTGTTGTCATGGTATGCCAGCCAACAAAGCACAAATTTCAGTCAGAAACAGATCCGTGAATTTCAGATTCTCCCAATCCATTGTTTGATATTGAGATATTTGACCCATATACCATTTCAATAGCGTAAAAATAGTAATGAATGTCGTATCTGGTAAGCAGCGGAACATAATTACATGCATTTAATGTTATACCTAAAGATGTCCTGTATTTTGTGTAAAAATTTTCATAATACCTTAACCTTGTAGAAAACCTTTGTTTAATTGTTGTCGAGAGTTAATCTATTAAAATTTATTAGTTTATATTCATTCTCAGTTATTTACTTATAAAAAGCAGTAATTTCATCGTTACAAAATAGATGTTTTATGATAGGAATGAGAAGGTTGATTTTTCTCCCGAGTTTAAATATAAATAATGCAAAATCACCTTATCCATTTTATATTTCAGAAAATGCTACGGTTTTTATACTTCGAAACTATTCTTTACGACCAACTACATCAACATAATTATGATACCTTCAGAAGGACAGTTGATTAGTGAAAATAAATTATCAAATTATCTTACCGACGAGGAAATTATTTTCTTCTTCATCAACTATGGATGTGAGGAACCCACCATCGTACCCACACCGTGATGCTGCTTGTTGCCAAGGTAATACTTCATTGTATAATTTATAGCAGTATCCATCCCGCCTCATCCATCCCGAAGGGCATGACACGTTTGAATCTGCCCGGGAAGAAGGGAAAGCAAATTAAGTCAGATGTTAAAATTTCTCATTTCTTATAATTAATTTCAGAGATAGTTGCTTATGTTTTTATTTGTCGAATCCATATATTAAAATATGATTCATACACCAATATATATATATATGTATTATACAACGTACACTAGTGGCAGACACTGCATTCCCCACCCCCCCCCCCCCCCCCCTTGCCCTAACCGGCCAGAAAATGTGCTATATACATGTATCTACATTCATGCTTTTAACCCTAACACCCCATCCCCCGGCAAAATCAAATACATACAGTTTTACTCTATGTTCTACTCGTCAGAGATGTTTTAGAGGAAATTGCATACCTCTGAAAAAATTTAATACCTTTCTTCTCTTCTCCTTTTGTGTTGTATTACTTCTCAGAGAATTTGGACTTTGTGTCAGGGGGTGGGTAAGGAATCCTGTTATCAAAAGCGAAATAATATTTAATTTATTTATGTAAAGGTATTCGTTCGTGAATTGAGAATACATGTTATTCTTATATTTTTTCTTCATTATATTCTAAAAAGACCACACTTCATACCAAAATAGTTGAATTGCAATGTATATCCCAGTCCTGTCTGTCCATCACCATCACTTCGAAACTCTCCATAGATGACGGGTCCACTGCTTGTTATTGTGACGGGGTTTAGTTCAGAGCACAATATGGCGATTGATCTGGCAGCGGAGTCTGATCCTGAAAGGAGAGGACAAAATCGCATAAAAGAAATGAAATTAGGTATTTATAAACTGATGATTCACAAAGTTTGTACCGCCACTTGAAGAACACAGAGAAGGCTTTAGTTACCATCATTAGATGCTGAACCCACGGGGGCGGGGCAGGGGAAGTGCCCTCATCCCACACTTTTGACAGGTATAATGGGAGTAGAACCGGTGAAGGGGGTGATGGGCAGTGATCAGTTGCAATGTCCAATGGCGAACGAAAATGGCCTATTACTATCCCCCCCCCCCTTAAAAATCGTACCATCCCTGGTAATTATCACTAAAATATGTATTGCCACACTAACATGAATGGTTGTGCACCACTTTTAGTTATAATATTCACCCGGTCATCTATACCATTAAATTTTACCTGATTAGTCTTCTACCAAAACCAGGAAAGAAATTTCGTTATTCATTTAATTGATAAACTTGGTTTCAGTTTAGAGACTAATTACCATCTTTTATCAATAAATGATCATTGTTGCAGCAACATGAGAAATTATCGTGCACCACTGTGAGTTGTATCCTTCCGGTCGCTATCGGACTGGTGATTAGCCATGAGCAGAGGGTATCCCCCGGGTAGAAGTCGGGATAGTTAGGTGAGTAAAGTAACTGAGAGTTCGTCGAAGCTGTGAAGCTTGCCGAGGGGATTGAACACTGGGCTGTAAGAGAAATTTTAAAAAATGATAAAAATTGCAAAAAGAAAGAAAGAAGGTGAGCATTGGATAAAGGAAAGAGGGATGGAGAAATTGAGAAAAGTGCAACCATAGGGTTACATAAGAAGAACGTAAAAAGATGACAAGAAATTACTCTCTATATCGATACACTGCACTGACCAAGAAGACAGATAAATATCTATCACATAGTGAGCGTTCCATGCATCTTGCCCAAAATGATCACGTCCCATTTTGCCCCGTATAGCGGCGTTTTAACAATAATATTCAAGATCGGCACGCACATCTCGAGCGACATCTTCGCATTGTGACAACCTTGGATTTTGTGCATTTCGCATTCGAGCTTTAGCAGGGGCCGCGGAGCTTTTTTGAAAGGGGGGGGGGGCTGATCTGATTTCAATCATTGATGACAATTTTCGAGCCTTTTTTCCGAGTTTTTTTAAAACGTGTCTACTCAAAAAAGTGGGGGGGGGGAGCTCTATCCCCCCCCCCCCCCCGTTTCCACGGCCATGTTTAGATTGTATTTTTTAGAATTCAGTTTTGGACTTTTCATTTTATCGTTTCACTCAGGGAAGTCTTACGTCAGTTTGTAAAAATTAAAAAAAAGGTGATACATGTATATTATGGAGAGCGACAAACCAGGAGTTGATCTAGCGGTAACGTCTGCGGGGCAGCTCTCTGTATTCGCCTACAAACTGACTCTGATCGGACCCAGGTTCGAATCTCAGTCGCGTCTTTCGGATGGTGACGTGATAGGTCGGTCCCCTACGTAAATAATCATATTTGACTGATACATGTCTGTAAAAACCCAATTACACAAACAAACAAACACCCACACACACACGCACACACACACGCACACCCACACACCCACACACACACGATAGATTTACCAGACTAGCAGCTACTTAGAAATAAGTATTATCATTATTTATTTTTATTTTTATTTTTTTGCTTTCGTACCTTCACAGTGATGTAACAGAGCGAATGCTAACATGATGGTTGAACATTTCAAAAGCAGTCTTCTGCAAGGATCCTGCAAAATATAAATGACATATAGTCATATGAAGTAAAGGATTAGAGAACGAAATGAAATAAATATTGAACTGGTATCCATACCGCATTGTTCTAATTAAGAATAACGAATATTATGCTTCAAAACTGAAAAATGTAGGCCTATTTTGAAACAGCTAAAGCCAATCTCTGTGAATTTTCTTGATTCAAACGGTTGTATCTTCCCCGAGATCGTATTTCATTGAATTTCTCTTCTTTTTCTTTTCTTTTTTTTTCCTTTTAACAATTATATATGCAAGCTCATTTCTGTTGACCGGATAGAAGCCAGACATAAACTCAAAATAACCAGTAATAGTGTGATTAAGCGAATATTCTCCTGATTGTAAGCCAGTGCAATCATGCATTATATGTACTTATATCAGTATCACGAAAAAATATCATCATCGGAGTTTTCAAATTTGCAGGCAAAACATTTTTTTTAAAATAATGAATAAATAAATAATTAAAATAACTATCTGCCCACACACACTAAAATGTATGAATGTAGGTAAACGATATGCAATGAACCATTAGAAATTTGTCCTCTAATCCTTTAAATTACAGCCAATCTAAATATAGCTTCAAACCTCGGTGGTCACTGATTGGAATAAGATTTGTCCCTTTTGTCGACAAGCAGGGTATGATTAGAAATAAAGGACACGGAAGTGACGAGTTCTGATTAATTACGTGGGTAGAAATTGATAATGCATATACAAAAGTTCAGCAAGTCATATGAATGGGTTACTTTTTCCTTTTTTTTTTGGGGGGGGGGATTATTTCACGTTGGACTTTACCATCTTCCATGACGTAGAGGCATGTATGTCCAAGGATGAATTTGATGATGAAAAGCCTCAGAGTGTGATAATGAGCATCGGGATAAAAGTGAGAACTTCTGAATCAGAAGTTATAGATGAAAGTTCTTAAAGACTTTCTTCAGCATTTTTCGCTCTACTACCCCGCTCACACATGTCTTTCAACAATCTTTCACCATATTCACAGTATTAAGGAATAACAGGCTTACCCTGAATAAGATAATGCATCAGCCATGATCTATCAAAGTATTTTATACATATGATTATATGAACGATTACTAACAAGCATATAAGAGCCAAAACACTTTCAAAGGTCAGTCGCCCCCCCCCCCCCCCACACACACACACAACTATGAGATAGGCTGGGCCCTGGGGTACCTAAAAAATAAAGAATATACCCCATTCTTTCTTCTAAGTCGGTCCCATAGGCTCCACGTGAAAGAGTCATATCGTTTTAGAAATGATCACGTTCACTCTGATCTGAACGCCATCTTATTACTCACCTGATTGAGAATCGCTAAGACGTTTTGTGTTCTCTTCCTTGTATGCATGTTAAACATCTTCCGCAATAATCACTGGGGATAGGCCTACTATATATTCTCCTTCTGAACCTTGGCAGTCAGGAATGCTCTAGAATAGTGTCAATAGTATATCAACTTCTAACTTTCAAATCAATTTATAGATCTACTCAAGTAAAGGAAACCTTTCGAGTTGGAGCGATGATTGCTCAATGGTAGAGCAGTGATCTTGTTTTAAACAGAAAGGTCCAAGTTCGAATCCAGTCGATGTCCTTATGACTTTGCTAAGGCGCTAATCCTCAAATACCAAGTCCCTTGGATAGGACTTAGATCCGTAGGTCTACCGGTTGCTTATTTCCAATATTTGTTTTCCCAGCAGCAGTCGTAAACATCAGAATCAACATATCAACTGGGTAAATGGAAAGCCGGTATTAATACCCACTAACAAATATGCGACAGCAAATATCCACAATGCTCTTCCGGCAGCTAGATTCAAGAGCTGATGAAGTTTTATGAAATGATAATGATTAGCTACAAAGTTTACAGTAATATTCACGCACTACATGATGTTGCAATATACCGGTTACCCCGACGCTCTTTTCAGTGAGACCAACGTGGGACCCGTATATAGATTTTTCGTCGCCTTTCATTCCCACTGGCTTCCCTGTTTGTGTTCCTGGTCTATTTTGGTAAAGGTTTAGTGTCGAGAAGACGTCATAATAGAGTACTGTAATGCTCTGATGAACATGGAGCCGATTAGTTTCCTGATTTTCTCTCCTATAGTTGCATTTCAATACACCTATACCGACACTCCGCTTCATCAGAATCATTAATACAACCCGTGTCTATCAGACGGCCCCATTTTGCACATTCACGGGCACGCCCACATGCAAAGTTCTTTCCAGCGCATTTGTCGGAATAAAATCCTGACGTCATGGACATGGGTGACATCAAACAAAAATGTATCCGAGAGAAGTACAGAACTTTTTTTCTAAATAGTATATCGAAACAAAACCCGAAACATGTTGAAACTAATCAGGATTTAGGAGCAAATCATGATTAAACGATATTTTTTCTTTCTTTCTTTTTGTACTGCGATTTAGTCCTATTCCAACCATACACAATCCACCGGCACAGTCATGTATCGTTCGTTCTCAAATTATAGAGAAAACAAACTTTCACTGGCATTCATATTATTAGATTATGAGAGTTCAATTTTATTTAAATTAAAGATCGAATGCTGGGGGATACTAAATAGTATTCTAAAGTGCCACTTATCCACATACTGTAGATTTACATTAGGATAATTATTTTTTGTCTTCATTTTCTTTCAATAGATGCGGGTTTTGACTTTTGACTGCCCGAGGATATTACTTAGTAACTGTTTTTATGTATTTATTTAAAGTTTGTCCGTCCGAGTTTACCGTTATTTATAATATGTATTTTGTCATTTCTCCAATTTTGAAATTGTTTTAAATAATATTTTTCACAATATTCTTCGCTGGTTTAAGTGATTTTTTTCCATAAATGATAAATGATTCTCCACAATATGAAGGTTAAAATGTATGATTTTAAAATGTAATTCCAAATCTTGTATAATCCCATGCCTGTTTGACCGACTTGGTCATCATCTATACCAGTTTTTCATCCGGTATTATAGATGATTGTGGGGGAACAAAATGCCCCCTTCCCTATGACAAAAAACAAACAAACAATAAAAATACTTTATTCTCTCTCTCTCTCTCTCTCTCGTTCTCTCACTTTCTTCATTTTCTTATCTCTCTCTCTCTCTTCTGCCTGTTATCTTTTAATCTCGTTCTTCTGTTACACATATGATTGTTTTGTTTGCATGGGTACTCTGGAACATTTATTTTACTGCAAGTATCAATCCTTACTTGCCTCAAGCTTTATTTTGTTGAGATGTCGCCTTCCTCAGTAAACTATACATGTATTTTCTTATTGTGAATGTGTGCCTGTTTAGAAAGTACACCCTAAATGATTCCAGAAGCGTCACTAGAGGGAAGAGGATGTGACGTCCCCATTACAAATTTTCTGTCGGCAAATTCGTCATTAACAAATCTGAACATCTGTCGAAAATTTTAAAAATCCAACTGCCGTTAGTTTCCTTGTCTGCAAAATTGGAAAATTTTCAGCAACCATTCAAAATGGTCTGACGATCGCGACGGCCCTGAATGATTCATTTATTCATTTATTCATTGTTTCATTATCATCACAATCCTTTCCATCATCCTCATCAACATTATCATCACCGCCACCCTCGTCATCGCCTCATACTCCTGCTTATCGTTATCATTATCATTACCATCATTACCATCATCATCATCCTCGTCGTCGTCGTCATCTCCATCATCATGATTGTACTCCTCTATCATCCTATTTATTAATTTCCACATTGCACAGGTTAGAAAGGTTTGCTTCCAAATTATTTAAATGGAGTTTATGATTATTCCTTTCTGTTAATATTTCAGTAACCAACTTCTTGAGTAAAACTATTGCCATACCATGAACACAGGGAGTAATCAAGCGCTAAAAGCAGGTGTGACGAGACAAAAAGATGATAGCGTGAGGGCACACTCAGAAGGGCAGTTTTCATAACAATATGGCCAAATTTCAGCCGGTTTTAAGGGAACCTTATGGTAAATGAAATGGACATATAGGTATTAAAAGAGTTCTTCCATTAATAAAAAGGTTAATGACTAATATATAGCACTAAGAGGGACCAAAAAGGAGGCATTTTCTGAAGCTTGGAAAAGCTGCTTCTGACATAAGGAGTAGAACAGAGGAATTTACGTGGAGAATAAGTAATAATTGGGCATGCATGATATGAAAAGTAGAAGAACTAAACAAATGGCAAATGAAACAGTTTAAAAAAAAGTAATACACTGATTACCTTTTCAGGCATCTATTTTTATTGCACGATTATGTAGGTATTATATATCCATATTTCCATTCTATATTCTCTTTTCGTTCATGAGCATAGTGAATGATTCCCCCCCCCCTTTTGACTGGACTTTTGTAAAGTAATAATCATAATTATTATAACACGACTTGTCTGTCAACCAGAGACTTTGAGACGACAAATATATTGCAGGAAACTTTCATCGGTTGGGGGTAATCATACAATTGTAGTTTAAGCTTCTACCAACCTTTAAAACAAATATATTTGTTATATTTTATAACAAATATATTTGTTATAAAAGAGAATATTATAATGTTTTTAGGGGTTAATGTAATGTATAGTTTTCTGCCCTGTCCATTTGAAAGTAATTGATTTCACAACTGTTGCTTCCGAAATCGAACTTGTTAATGTAGCCACAGCGAGCGAAGTGGTTACCCGAGCTATAGGGTTTCGAGCCTCCTGCAGTACCACTGCAGTATCCCTGGGAACGATCACTCTCCCATCCCTGGCCTCCCTTGACGTAACCCTTGAGCTCAAACCAACCGTCCTCCGTCTTACTGCAGTCCATGTCGACGTCCAGCATCCAGTAGTGATCACCCCAGGTGTTGAGGGGGAAGTAACCGTAGCCTTGCTGGTCGACAGTAGCGCCATGGCCGGCGTTATTGGTGGTCCAAACCAAAGGGGTTCCTGGGGCATCCGAAGTCTGGTCGCTCTCCGAACCATACCAGTCGAGATAATCGTCGCCTTGTCGACGGTAGTTGAGGGTCTGGTCGGATCCGCCGGTCCTGTGGTTGATGGGGATCGCGCAGACACTGGAGTCGGCTTTGCTAGTGCAGCCTGATCGCCTGTCATGACCTATTCCACCTTGGAGAAACATGTCTTGACCACTGGTGGTAATCTGTTTGATGAAGATGACGGTGCGGGAAGAGCCTGGTGGAGAGGTTGGGTCTTCACCGGGAGGAGAAGTGGGATCACTACCACCACCGCCATTACTACCACCGCCCGACATTGCGCCTACATGGATAGCTACCATTGAATCCTCTCCAGAAGGTACAGTGATGTAGGCCTTTCCGCCGCTCACCGTAACGGTCGTTCCTGTACAGCCGCTGTCGGTAGGATCTCCGCTGATGACGTCACAATAGTTTCCATCTGGCAATCCGGTGGTGAAGTCTCTTGCCAGCGTGCCTTCGCATGTCATGGCGAAGAAGGCCTTGTTGCCTCTGGAGAAGGAAATCTGGTTGTTGCCATTGGACCACCAGTTTTCAACTGCTTCCCATCCAGCCTGCTTGCTGAAGCCCACCATGTTACGGATCTGACGCCAGCGGTGTTCGCACACCCATCCACCATCACAAGTACCTTGGCCGTTGATGGTAGGACCACTTCCTGGTGGGCCCTCATCGGTGTCGCTGAAGCTGTAACTGCTCATGATCCTTTTCGTACCGTAGTTCCAAGCCAGCATGAAAGCCACAGCTCGCTTGTAAGAGACGGAGTCCTTATATGTAACGATGTCTCCACCGCCTCCGTGGTTGCGTTGGTTGTCGTGGTTGTCGACGAACACAAGAGCTGAGTCCGAGTGCAGCATGCCCCACGCCTGTCCGAAATTGCTGTAGTCGGCAAGCCTGGCTGAGCATCGGCCGAGGTTGGAGATGTGAGAACAGTACTTGAATTCAGTGACATCACCGATATAGGTGTAGTCACCAGATGTAATGGGCTCACCTCCTTGGTCGATTACCTCTTGGAAGATGTATGGGTTTCCGTTGAGTCGACCGACAATATTGTTCAAATCTCCAGGCCACATATGCTTAGCTGCATCCACACGGAATCCTGCAACTCCGGCGCTAACCATGCTGTTCAGGAAATCAGCAATCTTTCCTGAGAAAATAGAAATAAAGAGTAAAACAATAGGTAGACTGCGATGTGTACTCAGGTTTGGAAATGTGCTGTATATCGGCAAGGGTTGCACGCCCTTCAAATTACCTAAGAAGATTCACCAGCTAGTCCGTCAACATAGGCCTATCCTGGAGGCCGAAACGACACCCCCTTATTCGGGAATATTTCAGGAAAAGATAAATCAATGAAGGAAATATTCAACTACTTTATCATTACAGAGAAAGAAAAATGCTGGTATCTGTAACGTTCGCTTATCCATACCAAGGAATAATTAAGGTGCTGATAAAGTGCTATCAGAACCTGGCTTTAGCTGATCTGAAAACATTCAAGTAATATCTTCCTACTATGTATTCATTTTTGACACCTGGATCAAGAGTGGCAGATGTAGCCAAAGGATGTTAGCGCCGCGACTGAGATTCGAACCTAGGACATATAGTCCCATAACATGTCCACTAAAACATCTCTTAATAAAAAGCCTATAAAACACACAAAATAATTAGTCTTACCCCTTACGTAGTCTGAACCAGTCTGTAGATCGTTGAGGCCGACCAAGTTGCAATTTCTAACCTCGTCAACATTTCCATAATTGCTGATCTCGCCATTGTAACTACTACAACGACCAAGGGGCACATTGAAATCGCTACTACCGTACGGAACACCGGGGAAATCGTAATTCCCTGCAATGAAAATATGTAATCACTATTTAATCAATCATTCGTTTACCTATTTCTCACAATAGAGTATGATTCTGGCAGTAAACAATATAAACAAGTTTTAGTTTCCCGCGGGGGGAGCAGAACCAGGGGGGCACGAGGCCTTTTTTAAAACACCATCCCGTCTTTTTTTTTCTTCTTCTTTCTTTTTTCGCCAGTTCCTGTACCGATTTGATTATCTGGTTTAAATGATATTAAAGTTATAAAGCAAAATTCACTTTTGTTTCGTTTTGTTTTGTTATTTCTTCCGACCCCATCGCAAACAGGTTATGGGAGACTTTTGAAATGGCTAATTTGTCCATGTTTGTGCCCCCACTGTGCGGCGGAGGGAGGGGTGGGTATTTGTGAGGTAATATTGATGACCACCTCACACATGAGAACAAGTTTGTTTCAGGGAGACTCTTAGTCGACTTACAAGCAGCCATATGGTTAATGACGACATCGGCGTAGATATTGACATTGACAGCGTTACAGCGACTAATCATGGATCGGAACTCAGAATCAGAGCCGCTCCTGCTGTTCAAGTAGTACGTCACGGGCTGGTACCGGGTCCACCACTGACTACCATCGATATGTTCATTTGGGGGCGATATCTGCACCCCACCGAATCCGTAAGGCCCCAAAAATCTATTGAAGAAAAAATTATAATATTATTGTGATTTTGTAAAGCGTATCGCAGGAATGAATTGAATTCACTACAAAATGCACCTTCAAAGTCCAATAGAACTTACTTTTTTCGGAATTTATGTTATACGATATTATCATGATCAGTGCTTTAATGACGTATGGCAGTGGCACCCACACAATATAAATGTTTTTCGTCAACTGGATCTATAATTAGCAATCCAAATTCGGTAGAATTATCCATTAATACATGACTATACAGA
>CM046838.1:20142337-20197337 GCA_025618425.1 Heliocidaris tuberculata
TCTGAAAAGTTATTGGAGCGTCCACTAGACCGACGGCCCCATATGCTGATATATGTTTAGTTGTTAATAATAATGTGTAGTTGCTAATAATCTGTAGCGAATCGGGGCCAGTTTTCCTAATTCCGTTTTTGATGGCTTCACACAATTTCCTGTCTGATAAACGAATAAAATTTGATTTGCAGACAAATTCTCTGCTAACTTTCTTTACCTTGTACAATTCAAGCATATCCTTATAACTATATATATATATATATATGTGTGTGTGTGTGTATGTGTGTGTGTGTGTGTGTGTGTGTGGGTGCGTGTGTGTGTGTGTGTGTGTGTAAGGAAATAACATATACAACAGCTTTGGCAACTCTCGCAGAAATAAATACAAAGTGAAAGGAAATGAGAGAATAATGGTTGCGTACCTTAAATCAAAGTTCCCCAGAGCTGTCCTCCCTTTTGAATATTTTGCAAAGGTTGAAAAATGCCTCCGCCTGGAATCGAACCTGGGTCACTGGCTTAGAACGCCAATTCCTTAACCACTAAACCACAGAGACGGGCCAGTGGTTTCGGCGACACCAGAATCAATTAACCGACATTATTATTGACAACTCTTCAACCTTATTAATTAATTTTTTTGTCAGGGGCAAGTGAGTTATGAACAATGACAAGCCGCATGCCTCAGCCGGATCCAAGCGAATGCTTTGAGATACATGTATACATTAGAATAATATTATTATATGCAAGTGTCAGGAAATAACATATACAACAGTTTTGGTAATTCTAGTGGAAACAAATACAATGTGAAAGGAAATAAGAGAATAATGGTTGCGTAGCTTAAATCAAAGTTCCCCAGAGCTGTCCTCCCATTTGAAAATTTACAAAAATTTACAAAAATTTCGAAAGGGAGGTCAGCTCTGGGGAATTTTGATTTAAGCTACGCAATCATAATTCTCTCATTTCCTTTCACATTTTATTATATATATATATATATATATATATATATATATATGACATAAGTAACAATATTTTTTCATGTTCAACCAAACAGATTCAGTCAGTATCAAAAAGGTTCACATTTTTTATACATTAGATGCACGTGAAGCCTTACTGTGAAATCATACAACATTCTCAGCAAAAACTTTAAGCAAACCTCAAAATCCACATCATTAAATCCCATTTGAAAAAGGCAACAACATATTTTGAGTGCAACAATGAAAAAGATTACATATCCTCGTGGTTAAGAAAGGTTAAGTGATAAATTCACCCCAAGTCGTACACGTCAGACTATATATTTCGAAGATAATTCTAGGTCTTAACCGTCTGTTTGGCAGCTACAACAACATTATGATAAGACTGGTAATCACCATGAATACGCAATAGAAATCCTGCCTTTTTGAGAATGCGAATAACGACTTGAATGCATTGTAGTTGTCCTGAAATCTAGTCAAGAATTTCCAAAGAGTTATTCCTGTGTCTGCTAATCATCTGGATGGTAAAAAAAAATCAACAGCAGCATTGTACGAGTATGCGCCAAAGAAATCAAAATTATGTCGAGGTTTTGTTTGCTCAAACAAGATCAAAGGAGCTTCGGGACAAACCGCGTTATTATGTAGACCAACTAGGTACTATTACATCTTCGCGCACTGATAACTCCCAATCAAAATTTTGCATTCAGGCTTACAAATTCATCGTTTTATTCTAAATATTACTCACTGCCCTGGCTTTCTCTCTATTTCTATTGCTGCTGAGCTGAAAAGTACACTCAGGAAGTCGTCACACAAAAGTAACAATGAAACCACGGAAAAATAACTGGGTTAAGCCGTAAAGACTAAATAAATAGAGTGAAATTGGGCAATGGGGTCGATTTGAAAGCATAACTGTGTTTTTATAGCATGTGTTTTCTTATCCGAGGATATATTGAAGAATATTGGGAGTTGGTGAATTAAAGAGATGGTCGTGTGTGTGAGTGTGAGAGAGGAAGAATTATATAAAGTACAAATAGACGTCATGAATATGAAGTTATGGGGGCGCGAAAGAATCCCAATTGTTTGATCCCTCGGTCATCCCTCGTTTACATTGATGACTTGAGGGCTTTTGTGCGTCAATAGACAGGTTCGGTATGTATTCAAATTTTATACATACCTTTCAAACAAAGGTTGTTCTTGACAACCTGAAAGCTTGCCCGAGGCTTGCCGGACATAGCAACAAGTAATGTATGCAGACTGGATCCAAGCATTGAGGCTCATTTATAAAAAGCAGGTTAATGGAATAGCTCATCACTAAATGTTCATAAGTTTGTATACATTACAGAACCGGTCTATTGTGTAGATGCGGTGTTCGAATTATCTCATTTCATATCGAGTTTCTTCAAATTTGATTTAGTTCGTTTCCTATGGTTTAACACTATGTATGTTTTTGGGAGCACTGTGGTATATTGGTGAAGGCGCTTGACTCTCATAAGCGAGGTCCTCGGTTCGATACTTGGACAATGGGTGAATTCAAGTTCGGTGTTGGTGTTGGTGTTGGTGTTGAAATCGTGAATTGGGCTGCTGATTCTAGCCCAAACACCGAATTCGGGTTTATAAAAATAATACCAATCACATTATTGATAGCTCAACACCTAGTGAAGTCAATCCCAGCACCAGTTTCATTTCAGGTTCGGTGTCGTGGCTGGTGCTAGTTTTGTCCCAACACCAACACCAGCTTTCAACACCGAACTTGAAATCACCCATTGTGTTGTCCATCTTAACCCATGTGTATTAAATGGGTACCTGGCAATGCTGGGGTAATGATTATTATTTGAAATTATATCTTGTACTTTCTTACAAAAATACTTGATTAAAGAGTGGAAGTTCGTGTAAGAATGATTATGGAAACTTGAACAATAATTCAAATGCAAATATTTTGTAGAGGTGTCGTGGTCTAGTGGATACGTCACCGGACTGTGGATCACATGGTTCGCGGTTCGAGTCCCGCCGCGGCACTTACGTCATTTGGCAAGACATTAATCTACATTTGCCACTCTCCACCCAGATGTAGTAAATGGGTACCTGGTAGGAATTTATTCCTTGAATGCTTTCAGCGCATTAGGGCAGCTGGGCTAATGCCAGGGTAATAATAGGACTTTGTAGGCGCCTTGAACATCCCCTGGGATGGATACGTGCGCAATATAAATGTAGCTATTATTTTTTTATTATTATTGTTATTATTATTGTTGTTATTATTATTATTATTATTATTATTATTATTATTGGATGAACTAATAGAAAGTACAGAATAGAAGAATAAAAAGTATCATAAGGTTGAGGGTTCGAATCTCAGTCCGGCACTAATTGGCAAGACATTAATCTACATTTTCCTCTCTCCATCCAGGTGAAAATGGATATCTGATATATGCTTTATAAGTTACTTTGGCGTCTCGGTTATTACTCAGACGTATATTTTACTTTACAACTGCACATTTTGAAGAATGTATGAAAATAATGTGTGATAGAAGATGAGTTTCACAAATAATGATATGTTTAAAAAGGAGACGCTTTGACGTTTGAAAGAAAATGAATAATTCGGGGGACAATTTTAAAACTAAGAGTATCATCTATACCTACAGTTAATTTTGTACTATGCAGTACTGCAATGATTTTTCTTGCAATCATCACTTTTGACTAGCGTTTGCATGTTTTATAACCTTGTGTATGTAATACTTTGTGCAATATGTTTATGATGTTGAATTCAGTTGTTATTGGTTTTCATGTCAGGGAAAGAGGTTTGTATGGTTTTGATAAACCTTTTTTTTTTGTTTATTTTATATCATTTGAATAAATTCAAATCAAATCAAAGCAAAACAATCATGCGAAATCCGTATATACAATGAGATAAACCAATGAAATTATAATTGAAGCATTTTCGACAGTTATCGAAAATCTCATGTAGATTTGATAGGTTACTTTTCACGGAAACTTTTAAAAGATATGGAAAGCTTGAAAAACATGAGAAGGTACACGTATTAATATTTTATTCAGCTTTATTACCTTGTGTGTATGTAGACTATGATGTATGATATCATTTTTGTTATACTGTCTATTTGATGTATAAATTCATACTTTTCAATAAATTTAGTTTAGGAACTGTTCGTCCATATTGAAAGGATGTCACTATACACACTTGATTAACACAAGTACAAGATATACATGTATGATATGATGAACTGTAAAAAAATAAGGGGAAAAGTGTTATATTCGTAAGGGTATAAGTGATAATCCCATATTGGAATCACTACAAGATAAACTTCTGTATAATTATGTGGGCGACTGTGAGGTGCCAAAAGTATTCTTATAAGTGTCAATTACAATTGATGTGTGGCTTCTAAAAGATATTTATGGCATTTTATGTCGTGACAAGGAGATTAATCAAGCCATAAAAAAACTTGTTGTGTCTTTAATATCCATCACTGATTTCATAACTGATCAAATTCACTAGAACACCTTCTAAAAATAAAAAAATGACTTTGATTCGTTTGACAATAGTTGATTATATTTCAATAATTTCTAGTTGTGGAATTGTGAGTTACAGGGTATAACAAAACCATATAAAAGTCATGGTTGATTTTCATGTCCATATTTAGCAAAATCAAAGTCCTAGTTTTCTTTACTCCCACCCCTCCCCCCCCCCCACCCCCTGCAGAAATTTCAACTTGATATCTCTTTAGCATTATGCGAATGTACTGATTTTCTTCTTCTTCTTCTTCTTCTTCTTCTTCTTCTTCTTCTTCTTCTTCTTCTTCTTCTTCTTCTTCTTCTTCTTCTTCTTCTTCTTCTTCTTCTTCTTCTTCTTCTTCTTCTTCTTCTTCTTCTTCTTCTTCTTCTTCTTCTTCAAAGCTTAAACTGTTCCAGCATGTCTGTGGTTCATTACATTCTGATACCTTGAAGTTTCTTCATCTGTTACATCAGTAGCTCACATAATAATATGGTAGATCAGGTTCAAGGTTTAATTCTACCTCATCTCTGTTCATACTATTATGTGAGTATCACTGTATCACTTCGTATTACTAGTTTCTTTGTAATTTCTCATCTTATCAATGACAAAATTACACAAAAATGCTGTAAATATACGTACACAATGGGCTAACTGTGACTGCCACTATGATAAGAGTGTCAAGATCAAGTTGATATTTGGACAAGAGCCATCATCAGCCCCTGGCGACATTGTGCCAGTGAGGCTATGATTATGACATTCATAAACGGGGTGATGACTCTTTCTGTGAATTGTACGCTCAGACATAACTATCATCAGCAAGATTTCTTATAAAGAGTCCTACCAACCAGAACACAATTAGATATTTGTCGTTGCCATCAAGTTAAGCCGACCGCACACTATACGATCTAACTGCGATCCCATTTTGGAAGAATTTGCAATAGCATTTTATATGAACATTGAAAGATGAAAAATCCTAGTCATCGAGGTTCCGAATTGTCATAATGTAGAATAAGAACAAAATTGCCAGGTACTGACTGCAAGCCTCCTCGTAGGATTAAAATCCCAATCCGTGCCATTGCCTACGATTGGAACCTGATTTGGCCTTTACTCCGACTAGAAGACTTCTAATGCACTAATCAAATTCTCGATTTATAATAGGGCTTTAATCTAAAAATCATCACCATTAAGAAATTTCTTGAAAATGAAAACACTCCAAAACGACCTAATATGGTAGTTCGTTTTACTGTTTACATTTAAAAGATAGAGAATAGAGAAATATTATTGTGGGATGTTCTCTGAGTGGTTTGTTTGTTCTTTTATGAGTGAGTTGTGACTGTATGGGGGTGTTGCTTTTGTGATAACTGGAAAATTGTGATAAAATTCAATAATATTTGTTTTACCCAAGCACAGAAAATGTATTTGTTTACCTTTTGAACTGTCCTTTTGAAATATTCTACACTTTTAGGAGCAGAACTTCCACATTATATCATTCCTGTTTTTGTTTTTTGTTTTGTTTTGTTTTGTTTCTCACCTTTCATATAATTATTCCCCACATAATGAAGACATTTGTGCGTACCCAGTCATTCGTTCATTAATTTCATTTTTCATTCATTCTATAAAAAAATAACATTTATGTTAGCTTTTCATACGGCATAGATAAAAGCATATTATCTGCATGACTAATGCATAATGTTATATAGGTAGTATGAAGGGGAAGGCAACATGGGTGTCGATCCCGGGGGGATGGGGGTATATATATCCACCCCAAAATTTGAGGTTGGGATGGCCTGTTATATCATCCCCCCCCCCCCCCCCCCAATATTTTTGGATAAATGAATAAGAATTATTATACATTAACTTAAAACTAATAATTATCCAAACTCATTATGTTTGATCTTGAAATACCATCACATTCTTTAATGATTAGAAGTAAGGAAATAAGAAATGCCATAATTTCAATGCGAAAATATCAAAAAAATTGTATAATAAAACTTCTTCTTCGAGCATTGAACAACAAACTGTCTATCTGCCTTTTTTTTTCTGAATCATTACAAATAATTTATAACACACATATTTAAGTATCTTAAGTTTTGATTATTAATATTTTGTTTTATTTGCCGTGACTTTAGACAACATTTAATCACATTTTGGGATGCTCTGAAATGCAAGTTTTATAGACAGATTTTTGAAAAAGTCCCTGGTGTGGGAGGGGGATACCCCCCTCCCACACCCTCCCCCACTCGGTCGCTTCGCTCCCTCGCTAGTCATCCCCCAATCATGAACACGGATCGACACCCCCTGGAAGGCAGTGTTGGATATGACAATAAAATGGTTCAAATACGTTTGTTTCTCACTTTTCATATAATAATTTCCCCACAAAATGAAGACCTTGGTGAGTACCCAGTCATTCGTTCATTAATTTCATTTTTCATTCATTCTATAAAAAAATAACATTTATGTTAGCTTTTCATACGGCATAGATAAAAGCATATTATCTGCATGACTAATGCATAATGTTATATAGGTAGTATGAAGGGGAAGGCAACATGGGTGTCGATCCCGGGGGGATGGGGGTATATATATCCACCCCAAAATTTGAGGTTGGGATGGCCTGTTATATCATCCTCCCCCCCCCCCCCAATATTTTTGGATAAATGAATAAGAATTATTATACATTAACTTAAAACTAATAATTATCCAAACTCATTATGTTTGATCTTGAAATACCATCACACTCTTTAATGATTAGAAGTAAGGAAATAAGAAATGCCATAATTTCAATGCGAAAATATCAAAAAAATTGTATAATAAAACTTCTTCTTCGAGCATTGAACAACAAACTGTCTATCTGCCTTTTTTTTTCTGAATCATTACAAATAATTTATAACACACATATTTAAGTATCTTAAGTTTTGATTATTAATATTTTGTTTTATTTGCCGTGACTTTAGACAACATTTAATCACATTTTGGGATGCTCTGAAATGCAAGTTTTATAGACAGATTTTTGAAAAAGTCCCTGGTGTGGGAGGGGGATACCCCCCTCCCACACCCTCCCCCACTCGGTCGCTTCGCTCCCTCGCTAGTCATCCCCCAATCATGAACACGGATCGACACCCCCTGGAAGGCAGTGTTGGATATGACAATAAAATGGTTCAAATACGTTTGTTTCTCACTTTTCATATAATAATTTCCCCACAAAATGAAGACCTTGGTGAGTACCCAGTCATTCGTTCATTAATTTCATTTTTCATTCATTCTATAAAAAAATAACATTTATGTTAGCTTTTCATACGGCATAGATAAAAGCATATTATCTGCATGACTAATGCATAATGTTATATAGGTAGTATGAAGGGGAAGGCAACATGGGTGTCGATCCCGGGGGGATGGGGGTATATATATCCACCCCAAAATTTGAGGTTGGGATGGCCTGTTATATCATCCCCCCCCCCCCAATATTTTTGGATAAATGAATAAGAATTATTATACATTAACTTAAAACTAATAATTATCCAAACTCATTATGTTTGATCTTGAAATACCATCACACTCTTTAATGATTAGAAGTAAGGAAATAAGAAATACCATAATTTCAATGCGAAAATATCAAAAAAATTGTATAATAAAACTTCTTCTTCGAGCATTGAACAACAAACTGTCTATCTGCCTTTTTTTTTCTGAATCATTACAAATAATTTATAACACACATATTTAAGTATCTTAAGTTTTGATTATTAATATTTTGTTTTATTTGCCGTGACTTTAGACAACATTTAATCACATTTTGGGATGCTCTGAAATGCAAGTTTTATAGACAGATTTTTGAAAAAGTCCCTGGTGTGGGAGGGGGATACCCCCCTCCCACACCCTCCCCCACTCGGTCGCTTCGCTCCCTCGCTAGTCATCCCCCAATCATGAACACGGATCGACACCCCCTGGAAGGCAGTGTTGGATATGACAATAAAATGGTTCAAATACGTTTGTTTCTCACTTTTCATATGATAATTTCCCCACAAAATGAAGACCTTGGTGAGTACCCAGTCATTCGTTCATTAATTTCATTATTCATTCATTCTATAAAAATAACATTTATTTTAGCTTTTATGCGGCATAGATAAAAGCATATTATCTGCATGACTAATGCATAATATTATAGGTAGTGTACAGGAGGAGGAAGCCTTGAATGTGACTGTAAAACTGTTCAAATACACCTTATGAATCCATTGAAAGCAAGAAAGAATAACAGTAGGGGAATGGAGAAGAGCTGCTGAAGAGAAGGGAAAAGAACGAAGCGATGAAACATAATCTGTAAGGTGACAAAAAGGCATTTCTATTGTACGAACGTGCGTATATCCACATGATATCGCAACAACCCAAAATGGATATGACATCACATTATGTCTTATCTATTCGACTGATTTATGTTCTGTTATCAACGCGTTGGATACTAAGCCCCAGATATTTTGGGCTGGAGTCTATGGAAAATACATGTTATACTAAGATCATATCGTACCCAACGGGTTAATGTCGTAAATTTCGAAAAATTACGTGAGCTTTGTATTATACTTGAGCCAAACAATTTTCCATGTTTAATGTATATTGGACCAAAATGAAAATGAAATGAAATGAAATGAACTGGATGATGTTAAAATGAAAGAGATGGAATGAAACTCTAAAGCAGTACTGCAGTGAATATGATAACAAACTTGATAATATGTTATTTGGATTTCAAGGGCAAAGGTCCTTTCTTTTCTTTTTTTTTTTCTTTTTTTTCTTCTTCTTGTTCTTTTTTTTTTTTTGTGGGGGTGGTCCTCTTTTATTCATTAACATGCAGTTCATAATAGCAGGTTTTGTGACTTAAGCTATGTTTGAGTATTTTTCTAATCAAATATAATCAAAGACCATTCAGAAAAGTGCCAGTCCTAGATAAATATCTAGAGAATATCTGTTCAATATCAAAAACAGGTATGTTTTCTGCAGCGTTATAATGCAACATGATTTGTAGAGTTAGGCAAATTTGATCAGATCCGTAAAAAAAAAAAAAAAAAACTATGTTAAAAATCAACAGAAGATGGCGCTCTTTCTCTCCGATCGTTGACTATGCACTTCATGATGATTTGGGGTTTTTTGTACACTGGGTAGAGTGATTTTCATTTTTGACCGCCAATATTTTCATATGCAGGATATGACAAGTGTAATTATTCTTCATGCTGATCATAAGACTTAGAGTAATGGTATTTAACCTCACCATCCACCTATAAAATGTCGGCTACTATCATTTTTGAGAGATTTACTTTGATTTTCAAAGGGGTTAGTCCTCTCTCTCTCTCTCTCTCTCTCTCTCTCTCTCTCTCTCTCATTCTCTCTCTTTCTCTCTCTCTCCCCCCCCCTCTCTCTCTCTCTCTCTCTCTCTTTCTCTTTTTTTTTCTTTCTTCTCTCTCTCTCTATTTGGCACGCCCAAAATGAGTGAAATATTTTTGTAAACTAAACAAATTGGAAGAAATATCAGCCTCCATTGGAACCCGGTGAGTCTTCGTGTCGCCATTCTCCTATTCGCAGAGATTCCAACGACTTTATGGCCCCATCGACGACAAGAATTGTAAATGATTAGGGGTCGAAAACGTGCTGCTTGTGCCCCAAAACTTATTCCCTACCTTGTTCAAATAGCCTCAACTACCACGCACTAAAAACCAAAAATCATCTCATCTTTGCTCGCTTTACGCTCGTAAAAAGAGCAGTGAAGAAGTTTGGTTTGAGGGTTAAAGAAACTCTTTGTTGAGAGCCAGAAAGACGTTAGCTCTGTCTGAAATTCTATGAGTTAACGCCATTCTGGCTCTAAGCAGGCAAAACCGTCTTGACAGTTTTTATGCTCATTTCATGCTATCTTTTGATAGCCCACAAACGTTGGATAGTTGAGAGAGCAACAACGATTTGGTTTTCTGTAGTCTTCCGTTGTGTTTTATCTTCCAATACCGTGAACATAAACCACAAGGGCGTAATAAATCATGCTTTGCCTTGACAGAGAGAGAAGAAAAATGATTCTTTACAAATACCTTTCCCAGTACAAGCATACATTTAGTTCTTTATTCTTTTAGCACCGCAAAACTCTCATTTGAACTCTGGGTTTGTTCTACATGTCGACATCAATGCTAGCAGACGATTTATGACGGGCTCTTAAACGAACAGGACGTGCTCAACACCACAAATTCGCGCGCTTTTTACGAGCCGAGTGGCGAGGGGAGCGATTAATTTACGATAAATGTTTGTCGCGGAGTCTCCAATAATTTGCTGACTTTTGACATTCGGTCAGTTCACAAACCTGTCAGGTTTTTAAAACTTTGCTAGAGATATCTAGAAGCACTAAGGATAAGATTTACGACCATAATGCTTTGCGGATGTTTCTTTTAATACCACAGCGCTGAGGAAAAGTTTTCGCAATCTATTCACGTTTGTCATCAAGCAAAACGTTATTACTTTGTTGCCGCTGGATGGCGGTATTTCATTTCAAGCCGTGGCGAGACTCAAACCCAACTCGATATCAGCCTGTATATTTTGTTTAACTTTTCACTTGGTCACAAAAAAGGAAGATGAATATTCTTTAACTTTTAACTTTTCTCTCGAACAATGTTCGGTCATGTAAGCGAATAATCTACGCCACTCTGTAATTGTTCTGTCTATATTTGATGAGATCCATTCTTATGTTGATTAATTTCAATGTACCATCGTTATTCGACAAGTCATTTCTTATCTCGAGTTATTCTACTAATCAAATAATTAAGTAACTTTTTCTACTAACTTTTCCATCGAACCTCATGTATAGAAAGTTATTGCTATTAAATGTAGTTTTAGAAGGATACTCATCTTAATCGATATCATACCTGTAATACTATTGTTTTCATTTTCAAAATAATATGAATAGTGTATCATCAATTTCACTGATCTATTTTTTTTAAATGAAAACATATACGCAAGCTGTACGACTTGATTATAAAAAAAATTTAAAAATTCAAGATCAGTCCTTTGATTTAGGGTAAATTTTGATAATTCGTTTGCCTATAGACTGAACGAAAAGATGGACAGTACTCTATAGACAGTATCTGAATTGTCATATATATTTACTCAGCTTTGCAAAAATTAATTAGTTTGATTAATTTGAAATTTGCACTGGATAAGAAACGTGTAGAATGGGGATGTAGGGCTTGAAAATATATAGACAACGGCTATGACTTTAGTAACCACTATGATAAATCACGTCATGAAAACTAGGGTTCATTTTTTATTTATTTATTTATTTGTTTGTTTGTTTGTTGTTGTTTTTTTTTTCTTTTTAGGGGAGTTCTTAATTTGTTATTTGTTTTTCCGTTTGTTTGTTCAGTGTTGTTTTTTTTTTTTTTACATTTTCTTGATGTTGAATCTTCGTCAACCTTCACGAACAATTCAGTCTCAAATAATTTTTGTTCTCAAGTTCAAGGATTTATTAAGTCAAGCTTGTAGAAAATACATGTGCGTGATGGTCACAAACTTCATGGCCAAAGGTACAGTATGTCACTGATCCATGAACACTGAATTAAGTTGATAATATGCATTAATCATATTAAAAATGTACGAACTTACTGCAAATGCTTTGGGGAAAACGTGACAACGGAATTAAACAGTTTTCTTTTCAAGGTGTTTACAGGGACATTCAGAGAATCTAGGAAAACATTAACGAACTCATGTATTCCAAATGTGTATAACATCCTCTTTGCCGTTGACGCACAATGGGCCCAGTACCACTGCGATTAATCCAATCAATAATAGGCTATTCTCTATCATATACGGCAAAGGCTCTCTTTAAAGTATTTCAAAATTAATTCAAACAACTGCTTCATCAAATTTATCTGGCACTGGTATCATTCTTCAACAAGGACATCAGGATTAATCAAGTACCTTTCAAAATGTGACAATTAGAAGATAGGACTATAAAAATCAATTGATTCGTTCGTGCTAATAAACATTTTTGTGTCATATTAGTTGTACAAAAATCGTTATAACGAAGTTAATCAGTAACCTTTGAGTAGGTGATAATAAGAGCATATAATATGAACAGCAATTCATGCAGTCGCACTCATGAAATATTCAGCATTACATGTTTTATGATTTTATATAAATGTATCCTAAAAATCGGAGTTAATTAGGTACATGTGAAGAACGATGACAATAAGTACACAAATTGTGTGAAAAGCAATCTATCTGATTATTTTTGTATCTTTTTTTTTTCATTACGTCTTAGTTAGTCAGGTACCTTTGAAGAGGTGTAATAAGAGCATATCATATGAACAGTAATTGATGCGTTCGTGCTAACAAACAGTTTGAATCAGTTTAGATTAAAAGGTATGTAACAAGGGATTTAATCAGGTACCTTTAGGTAGGTGGGAATAAGGACAAAACATTATGAAAAGCAATGCATGCGATCTTTCTCATAAAATATTAAACAATACCTTTTGTAATCTGGTGAATAAAGATGCGTGACACTGGAGTTAATCATGTACTTTTGTAAAGTAGACAATGAGGACATAGAAATGTGAACAGCTTTCTACTGACCATGCTCATAAAATTTTTAATAAATCATTTTCTTTCATGCTTATATACAAATATGTAACATCGAAGTTAATCACGTACTTTGGGAGAGAGAGAAAAGCAGTGTCAATGCGTCCTTGCCGATAAAATTTATCAAGCAAAGAAAATGTATCTTTTTAGATCATGAATGTGCAACATCGGAGTTGATCGGCTACTTCTGAATAGGTGATAATAAGGACAAAGAGAAGAAAAGCAATCAACTTGATCATGTATCATTTTTGTCACCTTGAGTGAGGTATGATTCTAATCGAACGGACCTAGTTTGATTGAACACATAGATAATCAATGAAACAGAACTTTACAACTTCATTTCATCAGAACTGTAATTTATTTCATAATTCATGTAGAGAAGGGTGAAAAAGTAAGACGAAAACTTGGAGACAAAGAGGGTGAGACAGAGAGAGAGAAAGGGAGAAATTTCGAGGATGATGGAGACAGGGAAGAATAGAGACAGAGAGAGAGAGAGAGAGAGAGAGAGAGAGAGGGGGCAAGGAAAAAGATAGAGATATGGGTAGACGGAGATAGAGAGAGGGGGAGGGGCGGGGAGGGGGATCAAACAGTCAACCAATGAAAAAAGCGGAGACAGGGAAGATAAAATTATACCGAGAACATTGCCGCATGGACAAAGAAGATATACATTAAAGGTAGATGATTATACAGACAGATAGAAAGACGGATATAGATAGATAGATAGATAGATAGATAGATAGATAGATAGATAGATAGATAGATGCAGAGAGAAAGGGGGAGAAAGTGAGGGAATGAATGAGAGATAGGATGACAGACAAATATATCGATATGATAAAATAAAACATTTCTACATTTGCCGCTATAGATAATTATTTCGTTTCATTATTTAAAAATGAATAATTGGGTATTCTATCACTATTGTATATCTTATAAATAAATAAATTGCAGTCATTGGATGACCGTAGTATAGGTGAACCGTCTGGTCCAGCTTACTGGGCTGAGTCATATCCACACCAAGAGGCTACCACATCCCTTTTTCCCCCTTTTCACGCTCTGAATACAATACCGCCAAATCTCAGACAAACTTTTCCATTTTATTCTTCTCACAACTGGCTTTGGAAACTACCCAATAAATCACGATCGTGTAGCGGAAAATTGAAACTTTCCTCGTTCTATAATTCTTACCAGCTCACCTCTTCTGTGTCACCTTCCTCTCTTTCGACCCTTTTCCTCGTCTCCTTCTCCAGGTGCGTCGCTTGAGGTTGATGGGGTATGTCACGCCCTCCCCATTAAAAAAAATGACTTTGTGCAAATTTTGAAATTTGAATTTGAATTCGAGCCCTATTGGCAAATCGCAACAAAAACTGAAGACCCATTTTGCTCTTGTTATTGTTGTTTTTGTTTAGCTTGCTTGATTTTCTATATTTTTAAAATGGTACGACTGGTGAAAAATCTGATTTTGTTTTGTTTTGTTTTGTTTGGTTCCCCCCCCCCCCTCCTCTCTCTCTCTCTCTCTCTCTCTCTCCTCTCTTGTTTTCATTTGTTTGAAATTGTTCAAGGTTGCTGGCAAAAATAAAAAGATGACATCCATTTTGTTAGAAGAGCAATGCATTTCCTCTGTGTATTCCGTTGCGTCAAGCTTATTATTTTTTTTAACAATGTCATAGACATGGACTAACCGCATTGTTGAAAAAATATAACCATAGGTTTTTGTTCCTGTTTTTGTTTTTGGTGTTGTTGTTGTTGTTGTTGTTTTTTGTCATCTTTGTCGGCGGCGGCGGAGGCGGCGGTGGCAGCATCTTCTTCATCGTCTTGGGTGAATTCATCGTCACGGCCCTCAGTTGTAAAATCATACTATGCCTTTCCAAAGAGATTTATCATCCAATTCGCTGGAATTATTATTGAATTGTGGAGTTTTCTTGATGTTGAAACATGTGAAAAGGCATCTATCTTATTTTCTAATCATCGTTGTCCTTATACAATTGGAAAAAAAATGTGGCATGAAAACAGTTGAGTATTAGAATACATTCTTATGCTTATTGATGATATTCCAGAGGATTATTTGAACAGCTGTGAAAGCACAACAGTTATAAAGTATCCTCGATATTTTCTGCACAACTGATCATTAAAGATTTATAGAAAAAAAGTAATACAAACTATTTAATTTTTAAAAAAAGATACGTCAAAAAGTTAATTAATGTACATTATATGGTTTACTCCTGTCCTGCCATGCCTCTAATTATTGTGTATCAAGCCATTTACGAATTTCAAAAACGAGTCTAACATTATTTTAGTCCATTTCTATTGATTTGACACTTTTCTTCAAATGCAAACAGAAAATAGTTGCCAAAACCTGAGCCAAGCAGTCTGGACCACCCTTCTCAAGAAGACGGCAACGAGAGGGCAATGAACTCGCATGCATGGTCCTACAGGAAAGAGACTTTAGAAACCTTGAAATAGTTTGCGGCGACTATAAACCTTACAGGTGGGGTGCTGTGCAAATGTTTTCAGAATTCAGATGTCAGTTCTTGAGCCAGAGGTATCGATTTGTGTTCATTTCAGTAAAATATTAAAATTGAACGTATATGTTGTTATAGTACTACAAGAAATAAAAACTATCAGAAGAAGATACTAAACAACAAGAGGTTTTAAACATAGTTTCTATTTGAGGAAGAAATGATAAAACTTATAGGAATGGTATAAAAGAATACAAAACAAACTTCAAGGCCTAAGCGATACAATTTTGATTTGAAATTCCAGTTTCAGCGGCAAATTTATACAACTGTTCCCAAAGATTGCACAATAAAGCATCATCATCAGCATCATAATCATCAAAATAGTAACCCGAAGCCTATCAAATATCAACCCCCACAAATGGTTATTGCCCTACTAACCCAATAGGATGCAAAATGTTCCACAGGATACTCCTTTCTTACGACTCGAGATAAAGACTATAAGCTTTTGAGTTGGGGACAGAAGTGAACTGTCTCGGTCGGCAAGCTTTGAGGAACCTGACACTGGGTTTACCTTGGTGGACTGCCTAAACATATGGGCTAATGGCAGCCAGCGAGCAGGCAGGAGCAGAACAGGGTGTTCACCTTGATGCGTAACAAAGAGGTAAGAGTGGAGGACGGGTACTTTCAGAATTTTGTTACCTGTTGCGAGGATGATAATTCTTTTATTACCTTTTTTTAACTCTAAACAAATAATGTAGATCACATAAGATTTTAATTCATTTATTGCAGAAAATAATACTCTAGTGATTTTGTCAATAATTCTGTTCACACTTTGAAAATTACAGAATACCTGTGAATACTGTATCCTCTCTCTGACTCGCTATGTTTTCTCTTCCCCTTCTGCCTGCTCTCTCTCTCTCTCTCTCTCTCTCTCTCTCTCTCTCTCGCTCTCTAGTTCTCTTCCTCTCTTTCTCTAACTACATCTCTTCTGTACTTTGTGTGCCAATTTAGGAAGAAGTAAATAAGAATTATCATTACTATGAGTAATGGGAAAAACCCTGTTTCACTATCTAGAGAGAGAAGTAACAGATGAGAAATATAATAACGAAAAAAGCTATATTTTTTTCCAAATTAAAGGAAAAATTATCATATTTATGAATAATCAAGTTGAAAAATTGATGTACAAGCCAGGATTTTGTGAAAGAGGGGGCACAGAGCCGGAAAAGTACACAATTAAGAGGGCATTTTTTTTTTTTTTTTTTCGTTCTGGACTTAAGGTATGCCAGTTGGGTTTCAAAAGAGGGAGCACGGGCCGGTTTTCCCCCTATTTAGATCCGCCACTACAAGCAACACTGCTCACTAGAGCAAAACATCCACAAAGCAGAAGTAGAAGTCGAAGTATGATAATAGAACAATCAAGGGAAATTGGAGAAAATGCCAAAAACCTTGCTTTCTACCGGCTTGTTTTGGGGTGAAAATATGAGCATAATCTGGTAGAAACAATAGACCGAACTTCAAAGTATGAGTGGAGAGGAGGATAATTGAACCATTTACACGACTCAAATTGGTTAGTGATGAGAGATCTAATCAGAAGCATGGTAGGAGAATAGGGTAAGATAAATAATTTACAATGAAATGGGACCCACGCGCTCTTCCATTCCCCGCCTGCAAACTATCTCCAAAAATAACATTTCGAGATAGAGGCCCCCCAAAAAAGAACATCTTTGATGTTGCTGGTAAGAAGACTCGAAAAAAAAAAGAAAACTTGTTTTACTGCAACGATGACGTTTTTGTTTGAATGAGCCGACTTTATTTGAAACACATTTTCCTCGGTTGTATCATGGACCTACTACTGGTAGGTCCACGGTTGTATTGTGCGAGTTTGAACCGAGTGTTAGCTTTCCCCAAGAAGGGTGTCCCCCCCCCCCCCTACCCACACTCCCTCCCAGCATTACAACCCTCTCTTGTATGCCATGTTCTTCTCCATTTTTATGATCTTGATTTTCTAACGTCGTCTACTGGGAGCCAGAAGGGCGCTAACTCTTTCTGAAAATGTGAGTTAATACCCTTATGGCTCTTAACAGACGAATTTCATATTCATCGTTACATTGTTTTGTTATCTATCTCCTTTTATTTCCACATTTTCTTTGTTTTCTTTTTCTCTCGATTTCCATTGATAACGATAAAGATTTTTATTTTTTTAGTAATGAAAAATTTAAAAATGGTAAGCTCCCCATCGTTTTTATTTTCATTCCTTCTCGATTAAAACTTATATTTTTGTATAACTTTATTTGATTTAAATTACCTTCTTTTTTTCCTTGTACCCCTTTTGATAATTGAATTGATATGAAATTTATAGCGGAGAACCCCTCAGATGTGAACCAGTTTTACAAATATGAACGAGATGTACAAATGTAAACAATTTATATAAATGTGAACGAGGCTCCCAAATGTTTCGGTGGTCTTACCTTCTACATGTTCTACCTGGAATAAATCAAGAGAAAAAATGTCGAAGGCTGATCAGAAGAGACATCGAGTTGTTTGGGTAGCCGTTATCTCTTCTCTGAGCAGACGACACAAATTTTGGCGTGTTAATGGGCGCTCGTGGAACATATTTACCTCGCGCGTGCGACTAATTATGATACACGTGTTGTCTTGATCAGGTTTGTAATTGCAAAAGCTAAATCAATTAGGGTGTCAATTTCTGGAGTTGTTGTATCTGATTTTATGTTAACAAATGTAGCCTCCGTTTCCACACACCTCTCGTTTGGATACCTGGTGGAAGGAGCGGTGACATTTGGAGATAAGATATTGAGTGGGGAATACATTGGCATCCAGGGGCGATTTTAAACATGGGGTTGCTAAATGAGAACAATATCATGTAGGGGGCGAGGCCGATAGTGTGAAGTCCATCATTGGGCGTCAATCCGTCTGGTCAAAAAGGTGAGGTGCTCAGGTCTCACACACACACACACCCCAACATCGTCCTTACTGCCCCTCCCTTACGCATGATCTGGTAGCTGTACTGACAGTCTCTTACACAAAATGTATTTCCGCATCCTTGTAAATCATGGAATGTCTTGTTTGAAAATTTGCAGATTTTTGTAGCTTACGGAAGGACAAATATATTTCCATTCAGGAGCAGTGGTGTTACGTCATCCCGTGAGTGTGTGTGTGTGTGTGTGTGTGCGCGTGTGGGTGCGTGTGTGTGTGTGTGTGTGTGTGTGTGTGTGTGTATATATATATATATATATATATATATATATATATATATATATATATATATACATATAATCACGAAATCACCGATGGGCTTCCATGACTGTTACCACAGAAAATCATGACCCTCTCCCATTCTTATCAAATCAAGGAAAGGCTACCAACAACTACTGCTTCTGTTTTTTTTTTTTTTTTTTTTTTTTTTTTTTTTTGTTTTTTGTGTTTTGTTTTGTTTGGTTTTGTTTTGTCACCCTAAATGTTCATCATTTATAACGTGAAATGATTTGCAAGGCCTCAAATTAAGCGAGCAAGAAAAACTCTGAGACCTTTCCGATGCTGACCTGACGGTCAGCATTGGATACATCGTGGTGTATTTATACATGTATATCAGCAGATCAGTGTTTTCGTGCACTCGCGTATTTGACGTAATATACAAAAATGAATTCCCATATACAATTCATCCACAAGAAAAAAATACACCAGAAGGAATTAAATCAAAATTCAATAATTCCATTATTATTACAACGATATTGCAACGGCTAAAAATCTTACTTCCATTTCAAGATATCTGCATATAAGGAATTAAAGGGTAAAAATCATATTGTACATATTGTACAAAATATCCGACTGCTTAGAAACCAAGGTATGTGGAGTGAACTTCTCCGCACATGACGTAAATGATAACAAAATTGTTTCTCTCTACAATTGTGAAGTTATGCTTACATTCTTCTCTGTATCCATAAAACGACAGACGACCGACGTAATGTTTACAATCGGTATCGTCCCGATCGGTATAGAGAAGATGAGTCCTCTGTCTCGCTCACGTCCCAGATAAGCAAAACAGTTTATATAATGGAGGTATCGTTTCAAAATAACAAGCGGTGGATAATACCGGAACGGATTGCTATCTTTAGGCATCTTTCAATACGTCCTAATCCTGGATCATTTTCAGAAATGGAATTACCTGGCAGAAGCAATACTTCCCCTGGCTTCTGGGGGGTTCATGTTGGGATTATTTTTAAAAGAGCATGTTGGGAGAGAGGCGTAGTCGGCACTCGTCACACAGGCTGGGGGTGCCCCCCCCCCCCCCCACATTCTGTGGTACGGTATTTGAGATGCTGGAAAACAATCCAAAATGATAACTTTGGCAACTTTGTCAAAATTATATCCAAACTACCATGTTTTAACAAAGGAATATATTTTCAAACAGGGTGATATCTCACAAATGATAATGATTGTACCGTTCGTATTGTATGTTTTAAACAACAGATTTGTAAATGTTGATTTATTTCCTAGAAAAAGATGGAAATGTACATTAATGTGCTTAAAATGGTATCTCAAGCGTCATTGCTTCTATTTCAAACTCCAGAAATATGTTTTGCTTTTGATATGATACTAGTTGTACTTTTATATCTACATGTAATAACAAATAAATTGACACTGAAAGTGCGATGCAGACAACAAATAAGAAATAAATAATAATGATTACAATATTACTAAAGAAATCATACGTTGATATGTATTTTTATTACTGTAATTTCCAAATCTTTGCGGGAACCTTACATATCAAATGATATGTACTGTATTTATGAATAGGATAAAGAACGCTGGTGTTTCCAGGAAATCGGAAAAGGTACTTTGGCAAATGTACTTGGGATCCCTAGACAAACCAAACACGAAAATTAACAGTTATTTTCCTGCAGTTGAAGACCCACTGCTAAGTTTTGGGAGGTTACACAGGCTCCGCCCTATGCTGTATATTCCACTGAAGATGACAGAACAAAATCTTGATAAGAACAATGTTCAGTGTCACAGTATCAAACAAAATATCTATATTTTGTTTGTTTATTTCACTCACTGTTTCTCAATTTGTTTACGTAATAAACAGTAAGTGTATATATTTCATAATTATGCAGAATGAAATAATGATAAAATAATAATAATATAAATAAATATAGTAATAATAATGATAACAACAATAATGGTAATAATAATAATAATAACAACAGCAATAATGGTAATAACGGTAATAATAATAATAATAATAATAATAATAATAATAATAATAATAATAATAATAATAGCAATAATAATAATAATAATAATAATAATAATAGCAATAATAATAATAATAAAATGATAATAATAACAACAACAATAATGGTAACAATAATGATAATCATGATAATAATAATAATCATTATAATAATAATAATGATAATGACAATGTATATTAATAGTAATTGCAATAAAAAATATAGTAATAATAATAAAAATAATAATAATACGCAATACTATTGATCTGAGCTGATTCATCTTTCAAATTTAGAATATATAAGCATTATACCTTTCTATAAACTAGAACATAATCATTACTTGGAGTCTTCAATAAATTCTGGCAGTCCGATTCAGTAAATATGATTTAATTTAAATTACAATATTTTAAGAAAATTATGCTTTGAGAAATCGTACTACGACTGTAAAATGCTCTTGTTATTAATGTATTGGTTTGTATTACATGGTTTTACTGATATTTATAACAGTACTTTCATAACGGAACTGCGACAACCACCTCAAAATGTAATCACGAAATAAAGTGTTTAAAAAAATTACAAATAAGTATGATTGTCGCGACAGGAAATTAGCTATATCATATCGAGATATCATCGTCTGTTATTAAATTTATAGCAACGCTTATCAGGTTTAACAATCTCTAGTTACAAATGGAATTGAAACTAAAAGCCATTACATACTAAACATCCGATCGCCCATGTCACCTTGCGAATACGCGGAAATGAAATCATAAATATTTACCTCATATATGCAGGTACATGTTACACAGACGCGCAACTGTTGATAACAATCGAAAGAAATAAAACTGTTTCATTTTCGGAAACAAATTTGGGTCGGAAATGATTTGAGATTTGTTTCGGACAATGATCCTGGATTATCACTCGTCACCAGTGTTCTCTCACAACTGATTCATTTAGATGTTGTCCTAGTTATTTTTTTATTCCCCAAAAGTTGGTTCCTGAAATAAAATCTGAGGAACCGACCAAAACACGGGCCAAAGCGGAGGGGTGAAATACCTTGTCAACTATTTCAACTGTATTTTTCTTTTTTTTTTTACTGCGCTGCCAGTCTCCTGCTAATTTCTGCATTTCCATGTTAAAGACAACAGAAGGAGTGAACCGGAAGAGACGTGAACCTTAAACTGATTTGATAACATATTCGTCACAAGAAAGTTTATAGATAGGACTGTAACTTGTTAGAAAAAATATTTGAATAATATCTTTGATAACATATTCAACCCAACTTAGTATAAGTTGGTATTACAGAATCATTTAAAAATATTGAAATATAAAAAATAAAAAACGAGTCAACTGCAAATTCAAATTTGTGTATTTTATTTTGTTTATATATATATATATATATATATATATATATATATATATTATATATATATATATATATATATCCCCTTTGTCACTCCTTCGTCCATATCCCTTCTTTTTTTTAAAGTTAACAGTACACTCTAAAACCTGAAATGTTAAATCACCATTTAAAAGTAAAGAGGAGTAACCACTTTTTCAAAATGGTAGATTGACACTTTTAACATGCTGGATGAAACACTATAAAGGCTGAATCCAGCATGTTAAAAGTTTTCATCTACCATTTTGAAAAATTGGTCAGTCATCAGCCCTTTTAAATGTGATTTAACACCTTAGTTTTTAGAGTGTATGATAACTTAATCATTACGCAATAATGACATGTAATAGGTATCTTCATAGTACTTAATGAAATGGCAATGGTTGAAATTAGAAAACAGTACAAAGTAGAATATTGAACCACAATCATAAAAGAATATGATAACAAGGAGAAAAGGGTGGAAAAATTCAGAAGAAGATAATAGTTGTTATAATTATTTCCATTTGAATACACCATTCTGTAGCGTGGTTCAGGCGTATGCATATGCCGAGTTGTCACGCGGCGGTTCGATGGCGGCTTTTCATTGCAGTATTCGGGTGACTGGATGCTACAATAACGCTTGGCGCAGTAATTGGAAAATCATGCAGATAAATATGTTGATGAAAGGAATGATGACTATCGAATAATTAATTATTAATGGTATTTTCCTTGGTAATCTTATCATTATTATCATTATCATTATTACTATTATTGTTATCATTAGCATTGTTATTTTCATTATTTTTATTATTATTATCATTATTATTATTATTATTATCATCGTCGTCATTATTATTATTATTATTATTATTATTATTATTATTATTATCATTATTATTATTATTATTATTATTATTATCATCATCATCATTATTATGATTATTGATATTGTTAATATTATGTTTATTATCATTATTATTATCATCATCATCATCATTATTATCATTATCATTATTATTATTATCATTATTAATATTATTGATATTATGATTATTATCATTATCATTATTATTATTATTATTGTTGTTATTACTACTGTTATTATTCATTTATTATTATTATTTTATTGTTGTAGTTTGAATATCATTTACATCCTTATTATCATCGTTGTTATCTTTTATCTGATCTTTTAGCTAAAAAAATCTATTTCGGACACTTTCCACGGACTCTAGAATTATCCATTTTAAACACCGACTGCATTTTACTGTCTCAGTAGTATATTCAGATGTGAATTTAGTACACATTCATATTGATGAATACCTAAGGTATTAGGATTCATTTACATTTCCTTTTTTTTTTTTTTTTTAGGTTTTTTTTTTTGGGGGGGGGTCTTTCTCTTTTTCATCGATGTTGTTATCGCAATGAAAGGAAAATAATCCTCCATCTCTAAGGAATAATTGTCATTTCTGAGACAAGCTTATCTTCCAAATAAAGAAAAGGGAAGAAACTAACTTAGCACAGAGTAAAAACTTTGTTTTGTATTTATTTATTTAATTGTTTGTTTATTTACATATCTATTCATTTGTTCATGTATTCATTTATTTATTTATTCAGTCATTCGTTCATTCATTCATCTATTCATTATTTCAATTACTTATTCATTTAATAATTTTTTTAAATTTATTTTCCATAAATGATTACATGTATCACATAATTATAACTGACAGTTATTCATTAATTGAAAAAAAAATTATACTTTAAACCTAAATATTCATAAGTGATTCATTGTATGCGATAAACCTTTACAATCTTTCAACATTGTAGCAAAAACATGATAATATCCATTAGTGTGTTGACCCTTTTAACGGGTAAAATCACAGTTTTCGTGGAAATTCCCCAAAATGTCAGGAATTGGAGAGAAATAAACAATAACTTCAGATTAAAGAAAAATCATTCTGTAATTTAATCAGGTCAATTTTGTATTGTTTGATACCTTTTCTCCAAATTGTATATTGGCCATTTTGGCATCAGTACAAATGCTATTTAAAACTCTGTTTGGTTTCAACTGTAAATCGTGTACAAACTTGGCTCTAAAAATGTCGTCCCCGTTACTCACAGTATTTCCGTGTTTGATACATGCAGATTAAGGGGACCGATGTGACTATAAATACTGTGCTGTTTTCTTATCCAATTCTCGAATGCGGGTGAGCGATTTCTATACTTTAAAAATCTAAAAGGAAGTTTAAATTATTATTTTTTTCACTTTTCCATTTTTTGGAAAATGTCTTAATTCAGAATGATCATCTTCTTTTCCTTCTCTTCGTATCCTTAAGTTCCACCTTCTTTTATCCTTCTTCTTCTTCCCCTTCTTTTCTCTCTCTCTCTCTCTCTCTCTCTCTCTCTCTCTCTCTTCGTCCTCTTCTTTTCTCCTTCTTCTTCTTCTTCTTCTTCTTCTTCTTCTTCTTCTTCTTCTTCTTCTTCTTCTTCTTCTTCTTCTTCTTCTTCTTCTTCTTCTTCTTCTTCTTCTTCTTCTTCTTCTTCTTCTTCTTCTTCTTCTTCTCAGTCTTCATCGGTTATCTTGTCTACTGAACATACAAAAAGTATTTTCACAATCATGACTCAGTTCGTATCCTTAACATGTTGGTAATAAAACATTTTTTTCAATTAAAACATACATTGGTTGATCTCACCTTGAACATTTGATGATGTTGCCTCACTGCAATGGAACAAGATTGGTTTCTGTTGCTCTAAACACTAGACAAACTCATTTATTATTACTACTCTTGATAAGAGCTACACCTTCGCACGATCAGAAATAATTTCATGTTCACATCAATTTCAAAGCAATGAATATTCATTAATCGCACCCCACAACTCGACCATCATTATCTTATTCATCATTCTACTTTGCGTTTAACCTTCAACCCAATGTTGGACTAAAAGTGCATTCGACATTTTAAAGAACGAGTTGAACATTGTGTCACCCATGTCTAGAACCGACAATGCCGTCCCTAGAACTAATGTGTATTTATAAATCTTATAACGCGGAGAGGGTAACACTCGGAAGGATGAAGAAATAATGTTTTGGCCTACACATCCGCACGATTTATCCTATTTAATCCAACCCTAAAATCTCTGCTCCGGAAATGTTCATTTAAGCAAGCCCCCCTAAATCGCCCCTTTCTCTCAAACCAACACAAGAGTGCCCCAATTTAGTTAATAATCCCCCGCGCGAATATTCATTTTTAGATTTTGCTGCATGTGTGTTATCATAAAGAGAAACTAGGTTAATCATTTAGGTTATGTGTGGTTTTCGTGAATCACTGTACTTTATTCAATTATACAAGAGGAAAGAAGAGCCTAATTCGTCCGGCCAAACAAAGAATAAAAATCATATATTTTGTATCAGCATAAATGTATCAAGCCAAAAGGCTTGAGTGTGTCGGGTATGTATACAAAGACCTTTTAAGGATTTTACAACTAACAATAATGCTGCATAATAAATGTGTGACCCTGAGAATGAAATATGGAATATTCATAAATGGATAGTGTAGACAATGCTTTCCCCTACAATAAAATATGCAAACATTTATTAGATTTATGGCATGTTATTAAGTAAATGCGTCTCTGACACATCTAAAACTATTAATTTCGTACCAGATGGTAAAATCGCTATACGGTATATGTTCAATAAATATCATGAATATAATGAACTCAAAATATGTGCCTTTTTGTAGAATATTCCATTTAAAATAACATATTTTTCTTTAACAGCTTATCGTAATCAGGCGATTGATATTTTTTATTTAATTTATTCATGAACTTCATTGTTCATATTCAGTCATTTTTTCATTCTTGTTCAGGCTATTCCTTGTTTACAAACGTGGTGTCAGCCATTTGCTTATATACATGTATACCCGGAAATATTAGCCAAAATAAGTGACGAATAGGGGGGGGGCGCAGGGGGCGCGCATGCCATTTAATTTTATTTTTATTTTGTTTTATTTCGAGGGGCAGCAGCACGAATACAGTTACGAATGCGCCCTGTCTATTTACCCAATGTCCATAAACATTAACTGATTTGATTTCATTAAGTTTTTTTTTAACAGGGTAGCCCCAACAGTAGACGAAATGCCGTTCTTCCTGGGGACCATGTATAAAGATCAATGTACATTGAAAACATTGAAATAACAATGACATATAACATAATACAATAAGGTGTCATATATATATATATATATATATATATATATATATATATATATATATATATATATATATAGTGTGAGAAATTTGTTCTAATATTATTATTATTATTATTATTATTAATATTATTATTATTATTATTAGAACAAATTTCTCACGCATTGTAAATAATTAATTAATTCTAATACATGAATCCGCTATGGATCTAGCTAGGCATGCGGCTTTTCATTGTTCAGTACTCCCCTGTCCCTCAAAGAAAAGGAATAAATTAACTGCGAAGGGTTGCAAGGGCTGCCTGTCGGTGTTTGTACCTGGTGTAGCCGAATACCACTCAACCCGCCTCCGTGGTCTAGTGGTTAAGGCGTTTGGCGTACAGTGCCAAAGACCCGGGTTCGACTCCAGACAGTTTTTGCAAACCCTGCAGTTATTTCCACAAAAAGGAAGTCAGTAAGGAGGAACAATGAATTTAGCTACGCAAATTATTTCTCTCATTCAATTCAATTGATTTCTCACATTATATATATATATATATATATATATATATATATATATATATACATGTACTCCTGAGATACAAGTTGAGATATTATTTCATTTTTAAAGATAAGAAAAGAATCAAACTTTTAGTACGATGAATTATCAGTTAACATATCAATTATCTGCATGCAGGCATAGGAAATTGCTAATGTCCCCTCCTCCCCCTCTGTTTCAAATCATGCACTCTAAGAAAATACCGGGTAAATCTTGGATATATATATAAATTTGTCTCCCTTGGATAGAGATCTTCACGTCGTAACAGAAAAAGGAAAAATCACAATTTTCTTATTGTTTATCGTTTGATTTTCCGGAAACATTTTTATTTTATTGTTGCTCTAATTTTCTTCTTTTTTTTTCCATGTTAAGGCAAATTATTTTGGGGTCGATAATCTCCTTTATGATGGCGAAACTTACTTTTTCGAATCTGTCTCAGATTGGAGATTTAACAGCAAGTGTCTCCTTGCCTTACATAAACCAGTTACAAAGTCATCAACATGATGATCATTATCGTGTATTCTTGATTTCTTTCGACAGGTAAAATCATGTTCCAGCCATCACCTGCGGAGCAGACAGTAGAGCGATGTGATTTCACGACGACGCTTTTTTCAAAATATAGTGCCTAACATAGGCGTACAAGGCGGGGAGGGAGCTTGGGCGCTCCAGCAACCCCGAGGAGTTTTAAAGTTTCTATATTTGGGCAACCACAACCTCATATTCGCATGGGGCGTCGATTATGGGGTGGCAAGGGAGCAATTGGCCCCAAAAGAAAATATTGGGTTGGAAAACATATCGTTTTGCCCCCCCCCCCCCCCGAATAACTCCGGAGGTGTAAAATAAAATAAATCCAAGTAATGAAATACAAAAGGTATTACACGATCAGGCTTCAATTTCGCCGCGCGCTCAGCGCACAAATTTTCTGCCCGAATACCCTCATATTGATATTTGGAATGCCAAAAATGTAATTTATCTAATATTCACAACAGAATATATTTAGTGGAAAGTATATATTTGGACAAAAGACAGCCCCCCCCCCCCCCCTTCACTTCCCTCACAAAAATATGTACGTCTATGGTGCCAATGAAGATTATGTGAATAATGTTTTTTATGATACATTATTTTTCCCATACACCCTCTTGAACTCGGTATATTTGAAGGTAGTGTATACTTGAATTTAGAATGATATATGTCGATTAATTTGTAGTGTCATTATAGCTTTGCACAGCTATAGCTACTGTAGTTATTTGTAGATAGGCCTAGTATGTTCATTTGTGTTAATTATGTTGTTGTTTGTTGTTTTCTTTTTTTTCAATTACGAATGTATGTATCGGTTTTCCATATCTATGTGCTTAAAATTTATCAATTCGAAGCAAAAGAATTAGTTACATTTTTAAAACTACATCGTGTAATTATCACGTGACTTTTTTCGAGTCATGATAACCACAAGCTACCATTATCTTTGCTGGGAGCACAAACCATCGATCATTCCCGTATCCTCATCGTAATGGATACGCGTTCGTGGTCGACTATTATCTCGGTCGTATCACTCGCTCGTCATTTATTTCATCGACGGAACGGGCTAGGGAGGTAATAAACTCGATTACTTAATTTGACTTAATTTGTCTTTAACGTGCACTGAATACTTGCATGTCAGACGACCCCAGTATCACCTCTAATCTAGTCTGCAATTTCCAGACCATTCTTGCGTGGATTCTTTTGTTCTTTTGATCTTTTGATGTAAATCATAATTCATCTTATTGCGACTGGCAATATTACGCTAAAATAGAAGCGCCCTCTGAGTTAAGGAATTACATCATAGGATGTAACCTCTTGTCATGAAAACTTTGTTGTGAATGGAGGTATGACTTGTAATATCTATTGTTTTGGTCATTCATTTCCTCAACACTTTTTCTCAGCCTTCTTTTTCACTTGTAAAAAAATGTTTAAAAATGAAAAACTTTTTTTGAAAATTAATCTATGTGAGACCTCCCCCCCCCCCCCCCTTAAAACTTGTCAAGCCAAGCAACGCCTTTAATTGCATACACAGAATCACCCTCATAATGTTAATATTTTGGCCGCGCCGCCGTCTCTCACAAGTTGCCTCTTATGTCTTTGTCATTCGTTCTCTCTCTTCCTTTCTCTCTCTCTCTCTCTCTCTCTGCCCCCCCCCCCTTGTCTGCCAATTCTCTCCTTCTCCATCTACTCTCTCTTTTTCCGATCCTCCTTCTCTTTTCTTCGCTCTTCCCCTCCTTCCCTGCCTCCTCTCTCTCTCTCTCTCTCTCTCTCTCTCTCTCTCTCTCTCTCTCTTTCATTCTTCCTCCCTCTCTCTCTCTCTCTCTCTCTCTCTCCCTCTTCTCCATATCCTTCCTTATCCCTACGAAAATAATTTCCGGGAAGGGGTTGGACTGTAACTTCTAAATCTTTCATCCAAGGTAGCTAAAACAAGACTACCCGTCCTCTTCAGCTAATTATTACCGTCTTTTGAGAGTCGACTTAGACGCAATCAAAACAGATGACAAAGGTCGGCAAATATCATAACGATGTTTTCATTTCATTTGAAGAGATAATCCAACCCGTCATCGCAAGATATTAATACGCAATGAAACGATAGATGCCCAACTACACGGTGTATAAAAAAAAACAACATAAACTACAGGGTGTATCAAGATAAGAACACTAGTCCTGTAAGAGACGAATTGGTTACCTGTAACTGATTTTTAGTTTAGATCTCTCGAGGGTGCGAGGTAAATCTAGTTTCAGTTTAGTTTGGTTGGGTTCAAGAAATGATAAATTTTTCCCATTTTTATCCCTTTAATCCTCTTTGTGATATCAAATTCTTTTATGTTATATTGATGATCTCAGCTACATTGGTGTTTGTCAAAAAGCAGATTGGTGCAGAACTATATATGTTGTATTTTTTAAACTAAATCATTCTTATTATCTTGCCTATACCGATAATTTAAACTAGCAAGTATTTCTTTTTTTCTCTCTCTTTCTTTTTTCTCTCCATGGAAAACATGACGACCAGCAATATCAGAATACATGATTAACTTAATGATGATATGATTTTTTAAGTTATACCTGAATTGTATTATTGTCTCAACATTAATTTATAGAAATGGAAACGAAACGAGAGACGAAAGGGAAGACAGGAGGTGACGACAGGGGGGGGGGTGGGGGATTGAAGGAGTGAGCTAGACGAAAAACATAAGTAGACATAAAGATGGAGTGACGGCGATAGAGATAGGGGCATTGCATACATTGAAAGGGTAGGATAGAAGGATCGAGAGAAAGAGAATGAATAATGAAAAGAGCGACAAAGTCCAAGATTGGATTATTTGACAGGTGTCTATGAATATGTTTTTTAACACAGGCCATGTTTCCTGTATTCCGTCGAGTGAGGAATGGGTAACGAGTTATTTCAATTTCTTAGCCCTGATAGCCATCGCGAACATAATGCTCGCGGGTTCTCGATGATACATGACTATTTTTAAGCACCATTTCATAATTGGGCCGTGAACGTTCTTCTTTTGTAATTCCGTTTTCTCATCTCGACCGCAAGTTCGCGCTCTAATTGTCCGCTCAAAAATAACTGTTTAGACTGAAAGACATGGGACATCAAAAACTATTGTGCCTCCCTAAATTGGCAATTTGATCCCAGCCGCTTGGCCTGTTTTCAATTATTCCAAAATGATTGCTTAGCGGAATAATGGGAACATGAAAATATTGTTTTATAAAACAGAGACTATAAATCAACTCCATTTTCTTCTCAACGTCACAATGTGGCAAAAATGCAGTAGTCTGAATAGTAGCATTGGAATATGGGACTCAAGAATTGTCTGCTTGACGTGTAGCTCATTTAGCTAAGTAGACTGGAACCGTAGAAAAATCCAGCCTTTCTTTTTTCTTATCTTTACTATGAAATAGGCCAGGGTTTTATGGCATGGTGATTTAGTTCATGCGGGGGCTTTAGTAAAAGAAATAACCACAGTCTGCGTCTTCTTTTCTTCTGCTGGCTTATCACAATTTTCTTTTCTTACAGCTATACTTCCTTTGAAAATTGGTACTAGAACTCCAAAAGAGTGACAGCTGTGACTGATGTAACGTGCATGAGTTTTTTTTTTAATAATATATATTTAGTTCGTGTTAGAGACGCTGTTCAGTTCCCGTCGAATCGTTGGAGCACAATAATTTGGCATGCCGCCCCTTGCGAACGCCTCTAATACTGTCTAAGAAGCTTTGGAGTACGATATGTCTCACTCAAAATTAGTCAGGCGGGGAATCTGCCCTCCGAATGACACTTGCCCCCTTCATGACTGGGGATTTCAAGTCCAAGTTCACCAAAACCAGACGACTATTGTTTAAGAAATGCCCCCCCCCCCCCCATCCCCTTCCTGGAAAAAAAAAAGTACACAGACCAAAATATGAATCCTAAAGTCAGTTTGCAATGCTTACTAAGTTCTCTATTCTATAGTAAGGATGCAAACTTTTTGAGAAATTTTGACAAGGATTCTAGTTCTAAATACCGGCAAAATGCTGTCGGGAGATTTACGCAACCTATGATATACCTCAACAATAAAGTGATTTGGTAACTTTGTTGAGGCTTGATAAAATCTGAGCTGCCTGGCCTTACATGCTATCAGTGTATGTAATATGGTGTAAAAATGAAGCACTTCAAAATCATCATGTGCTTCACAAAAGTAAACATAATTATGTATGCAAGTGACCGGAATTGCAAGACTCATTTTCCTCCATAGACTCAGTGTTAGACTAAAGCGTATGGCCATATGCTTTCGTAAATGGGAGCATTCAGTCATAGAAATCTTAATAATAGCATTATATATTTGAAAACCTTTTTATGCCTAGCTATTTTTCCATCCTTCTGAACATCATTATACAAGACAGATATCAAAATTCAACAATTTATTAAATCAAGCCTCCACAAAGTTACCGAATCCCTTTAATCGTATATCAACATAAAAGGGAATCTTGAGTTCTGGGAAAGGTGAAAAATAATTTGTGAGCTTTCTCATTCATTTTATGTCAGTTTGGAAGAACATCATAGTAGAATCATCCCCTTAAAAGGATTGCTCTTCAAATGCTCTTATATTACAAATATGACTAGAAATAGCTGAAATGATCGGGCCGAACATTCATGCCACTTGTGTGTAGTCCCATATACCCATTTCTGTGTGCAGTACATGTGCTTTTCAGCGAGATTGGGTCAATTTCTTATCTATTTAGATGATTCCAAAACAACACAGTATAAAACAATTCTTATGTAGACATGGTCAACCTTTCCCAATTCCTTTGAGACAGTTTCTTCACAATATAACTGCATGACCGGAACTCTACTTTATCTTTAATATCAAAAAAGATGATGCAGTTTTTCATGTTAGAAATTAAAGTCCACACAATGCTTTTCCGAGTTATTACAACCTTGCAATTTATCATCAGTTCTTAATCTTCTTATACTTCCCCATTTCTTTTTTTCAAAAGCGTCTTTCAGCCAATACAATATCAACGATCAAGTAATTGTTTTAATTTGATTGTAGCCAATTAGTTGAGGTGGAAAAAGAATTGATATTCTGTTTTAGACATGATATTAACACTCACTGAACTTCAGAGTCAGCGCGTTTCATTTCGATAATGATAAATAATGTGTCAGGAAGAATGTTAACAAAATGGTATTTTGATAGACATGTTTTTTTAAGCAGAGCTCAAATAAAGAAGTGCCCACATAACACAAACATGGATACAGGCTTGAGGCCATGATAAACAACCATGTGAAACTATAAGTTGGTTCACAAACATACATGGCTTTGGCTTCGTGGATCACAACAAACTCTTCCATTTTTCCAGAGGAGGAGGGATGGGGAAAGAAGATATAGATAATACAAAGAGATAGATGAAGGAGAGGGGAGAAGGGGGAGTTACAAGGGGGGATAAATTAAGTTATTTGATTTGATTTGATGGATTTGATTTGATTTATTGGTTTCTGCATCATTTATAACATACCTTTTTCTGGCATGGTACAGATCTCATACTTAGTACACTAATAACTGTTGAATGCATAATTGAATACATAATATTGAGTACATAATTGAATACTTAATTGAATACATAACTGAATACATAACTGAATACATAAATGAATCATGGTTGAATTCATAACTGAATACATATTTGAATACATAATTAATTCCTAACTGAATACATAATTAAATACATATTGAATACATGCATATGCATATGAGTAGAGAGAGAGGGGGAGAGAGAGAGTACACTACATACCATGCATAAAAAAACTTCATTTCGACTAACTCCTTCCTTGTAGGTGACATAACCCCCCCCCCCCCTTCCCCCACATTGACCCCTACCAACATAATTACTACCTTGCCTTATCTCCTAGCCCCTTAAAGGGAAATCCACCCTGATATCAACTTGGTTTTAAAAGAAGCAGAAATTTTAAAGAAACAGATAAGCGAAAGTTTGAGCAAAATCCGATAAGAAAATAAGAAAGTTATGAATTTTCGAAGTTGTAATCAATCAGACACAAATTAGCAACTCAGAAACGTATCTTGCTAGCTCACATTCAAAATATGACCCCCAAAACAGCTGAAATGTTCGGGCCGAACACTTGTAGTCCCATATACACAATTATGTGTGGAGTGCATGTGACTCTCAACAGGATTGAGTTAATTTCTTATCATTTGGGTGATTCCAAAACCTTACAGCATACATCAATTCTCATGTGCTATATAATCAACCTTTCCCAAGTGATTTGAGAAAGCTTCTTTCACAATTCAATCTCATGACCAGAACTCAAATCTTTAAGCCTCAACCATTTCTACCAATTCCTCCTCCAGACCTTACCCCTCCTTTGCCTCTTCCCACATCCATACCTCGATCTTCCAATCCGGGTCAGGCCCACCTCCCTGATCACATCCAGACCCCCGTCCCATCTCCAGGTGAGTAAGGAATGCTATCCTGATGGTCACCTCAACCATTTATCACTGTCGGCGTTCCAAGGATAAACCGGCCTGTATTTTTTTGTTGCCAACCTTACCTCTTTAGTAAAAACAAAGACACCCTAAACGTTATGTTGATGTCAAACAACGGAATGCAAAAACAAAACATTCCCCAATTACCGCTTGCACCATGCTGTTAACCTCTTGTCAACATTGCCAACATAGAGTCAATCTCACTTAGGAAAAAAACATCTAATCTCCTCCTGATTAAAGGTAAATAGGAACATTTTGATTTTGCAATCTGAAAAAGGTGTTCTGTAATGGCCAAATGCAATACACTTCAGTTGAATAAGCGTCATTTGACTTCGAAGAAAGTATTTAGAAATGGATGAAGTCATACGGGCGTAGGTGGAAATTGTCCATGCAGGGAGGGGGGGGGCGTCAAATGAAAATGCGCTGATACGTTTATGACTGCCCACTAAAATTCAATACAAACACCCGACAAAATGTCACCCAACTTGACCATTATGGTAACAAATACAGAGAACTCCCAGGATTGAGGGTGGGTCACCCTCTCTTACGGCGTTCCCCTGTATTTCTTTATTGAGTTGTGATGTTTCGTTTGTTATTGTCGTGATTATTTTCCATGCCTTTAGCAACGGAATGGATAGCAAAGTCAGCATGTAGGCCTATTTCAAGTAGGCCAATATATTAAGTTCATATTTCGAAATTATATCTGTTGGTGCATTGTTAGTGTTTAAAATTACCAGTATTCGGGAAACGATCATCTCATCTTCGTGAAAGGGGGTTATAAATAAAAGAATAATAAATACAGAAGAAGATGATACGACCCCTCTGAACCCCCACCCCACCCTGTTCCCTCGCTATCCGTACCCTAAGACCAATACCCAATCCCCCCCCCCCCCCCAATAACTGTCTCACGCTACGCCACTGATCTGATCTGATGTCTAGAAATGTTGAACCTTTATTTGAAGAAAAGAAGAGAGAAAAGTTAAAGCTCTTCTTGAAAGCCAACAAGGTATCCCCCTAAGCCCACCTTTGTATCCTCGGTCATTGACACATCATGGCCCTATATACTTTCCTCTCAAAAATAAAACACCTTCCCAAGATCGTCGTCATGCTACAGGTATGGTATCCTTGACATGACAAACCACGGAGTCATGAATCTGATTGATTATCTCGTTGAAGGCAATCAAATTCTTCTGACGATCTCGACTCCTTGAGAACGGCTTCCACTAGTTCTCTCACCTGCGTGCCCATCAATAACAATATTTGTAAGTTGTCTTTTCACCTGAGGGTGTACACAATGTGTTTCTTGTCAAATGAAGGCGTATTTTAAAGGTAAAAGATGTCATATTTTACAGAGAACTTCGCGCGCTCTTGAATTTCTTGCAAACTATACAAGGTAATTCTGTTTTTCACTGAACTCCTGAAAGTATTACTATTAAATTTCCTGCGTGTATGTAACATTTAAAGACATTATTTAACATTTTCACATAGACGAAATGTTAATCAATTTTGCTAAAAATGTAATATATGGAGATACCTAGAAAGTTTTTTTAAAAACTGATCAATGTTTGATAATGGGAAATTCCATATTTACTTTCAAAAAGCAAAATGAAAATTGTATTCCTACAGCGGTACTAGTAAGTCTAGAACCATAGATAGCATCATAAATAGCAAAGCAATGTCCAAGGAACTTAGCATTATTGTCATCAACAATATAATCTAATAATCTTTCCAAACACCTATTATATATATTTTCCTTCAAGTATTTCCAAAATTAAAAAGCACTTTTATTAGTGTTAAAATAACAAAGTTTACTTAAACAGGCGTAGATTTTTGCAAGATGTTGTGACATCTGGTATTTGTCAACAATAAATCGGCAAACTTGATTGTATTTACTGTACATTAGGTAAGACTCCTCCTGAGAAGTTTGGCACAACTTTACAAGATAAGGAAAATCATTCCAAACCGAAGAGGGAGCTATTCCACTTTCACTCATGTGTAGATTTTCAAAGCATAACATTACCCAACTTCCCCTAAAATCTCATCCGCCTTCTTCACAGGAGCGTCGTTAAAGAGGGTGGGGAGGGGCCCTGGGAGGGGATGTAATTATTACATTAACGTTCAATCACTACTTACATAACTATTAAGAATGCTTTTTTTGTGTGTGTGATTTTTTTTTTTTTCGTTTCTATTTTAATACCAAAACCATTATCAATGTGATATATATCCGAAATGGGTGTTCTCGTGATGTGGTTCTCTGCGTGTAGGATATGGATCGATATTGTATCACAATAAAAATATTCATAACATTGCATTTGCAGCTGCGAAATTAGAATGACTAACAATTAATGCTTACTCAATTCAAAATTATGCGCATCATCCAGAATTGGCATGCTCAGCTCAGTTATTAATTGACCCTTCTTAATAAACAAAACTTTGCCAAGGTTGGGTTCCATTTTCGATTTCAGTGAAATACAGTATACGCATGTCAGTCAAGGGTGATATATCATTTCATTGCGAGTCATATTACTATGAAACAATTTCAATATATGTCTATCATCAGTGTGGTATTAGCCAGCTTTATTTACTAAGCATTTTAGACATGAAAATTTAGACGGATGATTATTTAGGCAAGCTATTGCATGAAAATTATTCATTTCAGAGATTTTTTAATCATTATTCCTTTCCTTATATTTGAGGATATGCATTACTAGAGTAAATTTGCCCCCTGAATTGTGTAACATTTCGGAATCGTGCCCCTCCCCCTATTTTTGCTTTTTCTACTAAAGTTTGGACCGCCCTTGTGCGATATGGTCTCTAAATCGTTCAGTTATTATTTCTATTTCAAGAAATGGTTTCCATGTGAATGGCAATCTTTCGATTAGCCAAAAAATGATAAGGGGAATCTTGTCTTGGCTTCGTGGAAGTTTAAAGTGTGAACGGACGTACAGGCTTAGCCTCATTTTGGAAGCAGAATTAGGGCATGAGCTTCTCTGCTTTCAAACAAAAGCAGTTTGTTTAGCAGGCAATATGAGCTACTGGGTAGGGTAGTCTGTTTAATAAGGCCCTGGATTTATTTAGCAGACGATCTAAACTTTTATTGCAGGCGGGAAGAGATGAATCGTTTGGGGAAAACTGAAATATCAGTGAATTATGCCGTTTGTCTAGTTGATGAAATGGAATTGAGGCCTAAGGGGCTCGATCCATGAATACATGTAGATCGGAAGCCATGGGCACTTCGCCGGTGGCACTTTGAACACGCAATTTCTAAAATAATTACCCAGCCGCTAAAAACAACCAATATTACTTAAATTACGCGTAATATGTTTAATTTAAATACTGATTTTTTTTTGTTTTATTTTGATTTTTGGTTTTGGTTTTGTTTTATTTGTTTTTGTTTTGTTTGTTTCTTGTTTTGTTTGTTTTTGTTTTGTTTGTCTTTGTTGTTGTTTGTTTTTGTTTTGTTTTGTTTTTGTTTTTGCTTTTGCTTTTGCTTTTGTTTTTGTTTTTGTTTTTGTTTTTGTTTTTGTTTTTTTGCTTTTGGGGGGGGGTGAGTTAGTGCATAGGACTGCATTTATGTCATTGTAAGCTTACTTCACTTGTTAACAATTTGCAGCTGCTATCACGACTTTGTTCTGGGATGGGGTTAATGTGATATAGGTCTATTGGTACTAGAAGAGAAATGTGCCTATTTCAATTGACCGTATAATGATTCTGATTAAGGGTCAGATTATTGTTTTTATGGATAATGTGATGTTCAGCTTGATTCTACTCTCATCGAGTATATAGGTCCAACACATGCCATGCGCCTCCATGTTACACCTCTCCAACTTGTCAACGGGGTTACCCCCGCCCCTGTTTGCGCCTGACCCTGCCGCCGCCCCTGTTCACCTAGTAGGTCGTCTCTCATCACGACGCACAAACGAAGTCTTCCTGTTTAACTAGCGGCAAGCTTTCTTCTTCCCCTTCTTCTCCTAGCTCCCAACTTACCCCCTTTCGAATGGATAACATTTACAAACCACCCACGAATAAGCAACCCGATACTCATGAGTGAGGATTGAGATGCTATAATATTAATTTAAGCTTACCTTTTCCATCATACCATGAGGTTATTTTGTTCCTTTTTTATTTTTTCTTGGTCGGTACGCTCAAATCATGCATCGGTTTTTCGTATCGCACGGTAACGCTCCTGTGACGGTGCGTTTTTCGCGCGGCAATTCCGCCCAACATGTAACCGCATACCGCCGCTTGGCCCGTTATAGAAACAAAAATTAGATCAAGCGAATAAAGTAGCACATACATAATGTGCCCCGTCATTTCATTTTTGGTGTCTTATGCTATCAGTTGGGGCGAATATATGGTATTGTGTGTATAGAAAGTAATAATATCAGGCGATGAGTGCTATGTTTGAGGTTGATATTTATCTAGGTTTGTAAACTGTTTTTACAGCGCTGGAGGAAGAATGATACATCAGTTCCAAAAAGTTCTCTGCCCTTGGGCCATCAGAGGTTTTTCATACCGCCCCCCCCCCCTTTTCCTCTCTCTCCCTCTCCCTTTATTTGTACTTTCCCAATTAATCAATTTTTGTGTACTGCAATGTTGTACATTGTTAAAATTCCTGTTCTACACTCTCTGACTTTGTTAAATCCAGATAGAAAAAGGAAGCCGTATTAATGAAATGTCTCTCACCCATTCAAAACAAAAATTCTAGCGGTCTTGTTCAGAGAATGGGGGAAAATAAGTAGGTATTGTAATAAATTATAATTTGATTATAGCTTTTGATGATATTTTTCAAGCATGACTGCTGTAGAATGGGCTAATATGGAGATTTTTTTCTTTGACTATATAAAACTGACAATTTCATGATTTATAAAGTTAAGGCATATTACTGATACATACCATAAGAGACAATGCAACAAAAACAAGTGCTTTCATGTTTTATCATTCTGCATGCTACTATCATATTATAGGCCTTATATAAATTCATAGTTCTTCAAATACCAACGTGGTGAACATGGTGAATATGCCAGTTTTATAATCTGATGAAATATCAAGAACAACTTTGCACAGCATCTTATTTTCACAATTGAGGAGGTTTCCCCCTTCAATTTTGCGTAAATTATTGAACCGTATCATATTCACAATGATTATGGAGATGTTTATCATTATGGACTATCATTAAAGATAAGACGACACGAATCAATTACAATTTTCTTTTGATAGTAAAAGGTCGGAATCCAGCATTTGGTTGTAATTATATGCAATATCTTATATAGATGTCGTAAATATGGTATTATCGATTTTTAATTGGAAAGAAACTGGTGATTACAGACTAAACGAGAAAATGGCTTTCTGCTGGCCAAATTAAAATTCCTTCAAGGAGTATTTTTTTAAAGTCATAACTGACAAACATGACCTATGAATTCACAGGTGAAAGGTTAAATTATAGTTGGTGATATCTTGACCTCAACATTGTCCTCCATTCGCGTCATCTTACTCTCATTTTCGGAGGTATTCCCCTTCTGAGCACGTTCTAGTGATAAACCCATGTCCTTTCTAAACCCTCCATTGGCAAAATTCTCTGAAAATAATGCACTTTGGTTTTAAGTGGTAGGTACACTGCCGAGATACGATCTCTATGGTAAGCCTATAATTGACAAACGATTTGTCATTTTCCATGCAGTTTTGTAGCTGCTTTTCTTTCTTTTTTTCATCAGTAAAAGATCATCAGATGAACAAAATTGAGAATTCAAAAGCTGTAACAATGTGCAGCGTCCAGAGTGTTTTAGCCCCGTATTTCCGTTGAAAAATATATTTTTCGTATATTTCCAGGGAAATGAAAAAAGAAAATGTTGCGGGAATTCACACCTACATAGAACACAGAAATAACAATGGAAGGAAAATTTATTGGAAAATGAAGAGAGAAAATAAGATAATGAAGAATGAGAGGAAGAGAGGTTCCATTAGCTGAAATCATGAGAGGAACGAGATAAAAATTAATAATGGTCGACGAATATTATGAAGCAAAGATAACGTTAAGCAGAGAAAGTGAAGGCAGTAGACAGCTAAAAAGGAGAAGAAGTTACTAAGAAAAAATGGAGAAAAAAATCATGCAGAGAATGAGGAAGAGGAGGAGGAGAGAGAGAAGGAAAACATAATGTGCTCAACACATGGCAGTGATGGTACGGCAAGCACCCATCTCACGCGGCTACGCTCGGCTGGCACATCGAGGACTACCCGTGTGGATTGAGTGATGAGCCGGTGGTCTGGGCTCTCATTTTGATGCCCACTGTGGAGTTATTTTCTAAAAAAATTACCAATATAGACAACTTGCCTCATTTTTTCTTTTCTGAAGGAAATATCATTATTTTTCCCTTAATTGTTTAATAAAGTTGGTAATCATAATAGCTAGATTATTGCTAGAAAGAGAAGGACTTTTTTTTTCAATTTATCATGAAATTTCATGAGTGCTACCATTTCCCCGATAGCAAAGAAGGCATGGTAGAGTCTATGAACTAATTCGTGTTCGAAGAAATTCTGTGTGTGTTTTGTAATCTGCCTTCTATCATCTAGTCTTAGAAATATAGATGCATGTAGTTTTGGGTATAGTTAAACTGAAACGATAGGCATCTTCTTAAATCATTATCTAATTATTATCTCCTGAATGATACCCGTTACAAATTATGACATGTTGTAATATACTGGGATGAAAATGTCATTGAGGTATTTCAATGCAAGGAGGTACTAGGCAAGGAGGTGCCTAGTACCTCCTTGTTCAATGTAAATGTGATAAGTCGTAATGACTGTAATTTTGTTACTTTTTTTAAATTAAAAAATGAGAAGACATTCATATGGGACCTCTATAAAATGCGTTTTTTTTTGTTGTTGTTGTTGTATATCTTTATAAAGAACATTACCATCCGATGTCCCCCAGCTCAAATAAGGCCAAAATAATAATAACATAACGTCATCTTCACTGTAAAATTATTTCCCGGAATACTTGTAATAATTATCAAGCATTCTTTATCCATTTTGTTAGTGGGGGGCTGTTCAAGCAAAATATGCTCTGACATTTAAAAAAAGATGGTTATGCATAATTATGTTACAACAAGCCTTTCAACTCTGAAATTATCCATTTGGCAAACGTACTTGATAGCGCACAACCCTCCCGTAATTATTATGCTATTAGAGGCGGTCCATTTTACATTGATTTTTATTCCGTTTCACATCACATGTAAAAGCGTTTTTTAAATCCTCATAAAATCATAGCAAAGGTGGAAACACCTGAGATTCATCCACGGCAGTTACCATGTGTTTCGGATAACCTGAGTCCTTGGAACTCCCATGTTCATTTGGACAATAAAAGATCTGATAGGGCCAAATAATTCGACCCCTGTTTGAGATAACTGGCCCATCACAAGACAAAGGAGGCTCAAACATCGGGAAAAGCTCAGGTAAATCGGAAGGAAATTCACCGTGAAAGCAAAACTAATAAAAAGAGAAACCCCACCTATGTCGTCGCAGGTTGGTGGGACCGGTCGTCTCCCGGCGGTCCGTTTGATCCCCGACACAATCTCCCAGAGGTACGGTGGAAAATGCCTCGCAGACAAGAGTCGTCCTTCTCCCAATCTCTCTCTCTCTCTCTCTCTCTCTCTCTCTCTCTCTCTCTCTCTTTTCTTTCTCTTTCTCTCTTTCTTTCTCTCTCTCTCTCTTTCTCTCTTTCTCTCTTTCTCTCTTTCTCTCTTTCTCTCTTTCCCATTCTTCGTCCTTCCCTACTTCAGCAGTACCCAAAGTAATGGCATAATTTGGCTAAATATTTTCATTTTCAGGACAGCAAATCAGACAACTAGAAAATGGAATATTTTAATAATTTTCACAAATGAAATTATTTTGAACTTATATGTGATTACATGATTATGCCTATTTAGATGCTTATCATAGGCCTACTTATCTACATGTTTATCTTATAATCTTTATGCTTATTCTTTTCACTCCTGTAGGTTTTATGCCATATGAACCATACAAACCGTAGCAGTCATGAGACAATTTCCCACAAAAAAATTGAATAAAATTAATGTGCCTTTGTCCAGCCCCTCCCCTCCGTCTACCCCCCCCCCCCCCTTCCTTCTCCTAATTTCAACCTACCTGCAAATTATTATCCTCCGGTGGAGTATCCAGAAATTTGATAAAGGGGACGGGAGTGAAATCCTCAACAAACGGAAAGGGAGCTCAATGTATTGGGGCAGCGCCTCTGCCCGTACACACCCATGCAAGTTGCATTGATTTTTTTTTCCTGGGCCTTGAAACGGGAGGGGGAGGAGGGGGCGCACTTCGTATTTACTCCGTGGTTGACACACAGAAGTATAAACATGTGCATGTCATCTTGCTATGAAAACTCAGATCATAATGTAAAAAAAATTGTTTGATAAGAGGTTGAGTGCAAAGGGTGAGAGAAGAATTTAAGAAAACCCAACAGAAGGTGGCGCTAAACCACTGGTAGTCGTAGAGTCCCTTTATATCTATAAAGGGACTCTAGGTTGTCTAAGCTTTTTTTTATTGTTTTTTATAATTATTTTTTAATTTTTTTATTTTTTTGTATACAATAAATGTTTGTGTAAGAACATTTGTTTGTGTTTTCAACCTTTGAGAATATTACATTAGAGACTATACAAATGTTACCAATGCCAAATATTTCAGCGAACATGACGGGTAAAATTGACTGGGGGAGTATGCCTCTACATAATGTACGTATATAATAGAGGGTCACATTATTTTGAATAAGCAAACTAGCTAAACAATGTTGGAATTATAATGGTTCTAGGTTTATTTGGCGTCTAATATAAGGAGAATGGAAATCTTCAAGTGTTTTATATTCTGTATCGACCCAGTTTTAATGCCTACATTGTAATGTGTGTAAGCCAACCATATCCAATCACTGCGGAGCATTAATGTATTATTATCATCTTAGGAGCTATGTCAAACTATATTCTTTTTTAAGAAGCTTCAACTTCTCCCAGTATTTTTTCCTCCTGGGTATACACATTTGCAACATATTGGTGCCGAAGCTTCATATTTAACGCACACTAGTCAATTTGATAGAGTGGTTTAATGCAAAGTCTAGCAACTCATCTTGTCCGATGATATCGCTACCGAGAGAGGGAGACATTCCAACTGTTGGAGTGAAAGAAGCGAGAGCAATCGCGAGGCAGAGACACAGATTTAAAAATATATATATTATACACTATGTAAATAAAAAAGAAGATTATACAGGTAGGTAAATAGGTTGCTAGAAATTTAAATGGAAACTTATTAAAGAGATGAAGAATGCTTGATTTATTAAGTAGAAATATGAAGAGACTCTATGAGAAAACTTGAAATGTAACTTGAAACCATGCAACCTAGAGGCAAAAAGGCTTGAGACCTGACGGGACATCAAACAAACTAACATCTTCATGCTTTACTTGAGAGCAAATGACTTGATACTGGATATTTAGGCAATCTTTAATTGGTCATGATAAATCCATAGTTATAGGGGCGGTGGACAGTTTTTAAGGAGGGGTAATTTGATGAAAAGGGGGCACTCTTCTACTCACGATCGCCTAAGTATATGGTATTTCATAAGTGACAAGGATTGTAAGTAATGGCAACCTGATTATCATTTGCCTTGATTCCAAAGACATCATTTTGCTGCGACACTCCTAAATTATATGTCAATTTATGCATCGCAGGACATTGTATTCGCTATACATTTATTATTCATTCCATTTACTATTGCTTAATAGAGGTTTTTTAATTTAATTGTGTCAAGCACGAAACCTAGCTGACCTGGGGGGGCGTTTCATAAAGTGTCTTGTCGGTGATTTTTAAAGACACATTTGCTCTCACCCAATCAGATGCAAGGATTTCAGTAGTTTATAACAGTTATTGCAACTTGTCATTGATGGAAAGTTTTATGAAACAGGGCCCAGATTTCAATTTGAAGTTTGATGGCTCAATCAGCTGTAAGGAAATCATATTCTCTATACAAAATCATGATTGTTATATCATGCGTCAAACCAGGGTTTGGTAAAGGAAAATGTGTTTAAAAACTTTAAAATTGGTTATCTATAGCGATATCATGGACATAGTCAACCAAATGATAATGCTTCGACCACAGAATCAAAATTATTGACCATTTTAACAAAGACCCTGATCTGACGTACATTTACCAATAACATCTACCAGTAATTTCCATAGGAATTTGCCCCTTTTTGGTGGATTGCATTGTCATCATGTTCCAAGTAGAGATCTAATCCATTTCACTCAGGAAAGGAACTCTTTAATCTTCATATCGATCACCCTCCCCCCTCTAACACTATACCCTCTCACACTACCATGACGTCACGAGAGAGTGTCTTCATTTATTCATACTCCGTGAAGACCGAGATACCTTCCTCATAAAGACCGTGATACCTTCCTCATAATAGGCGCCACACAACTCGATTGTCCATCATCGTTATCATTATGGGAATGTTGAAAACAGTGATTGTTTGAATCCAGTGCTTTACTGTCCATCTATACTCACTCAACTCAGAATCCCTGAAAATTCTCAAAACACTCCCATTATTTGTAGAGGTAACCCGTTATACCAGTAGAAGTATCTATTGTACTCGACTTACAAAGGAAGGCGTGACTTAAAAGCTTAGGCATCTTGCACTGTCCAAATTTGTTTTGGAAAGACTCCTCCTTAAGTGTCCAGTATATAGATAGTGTTTGTAAACACTCTTGAAACCCCAAATACTCTTAACGTCCGTTAGTAAAGTAAACATACCGTTATATTGCTTGTTTACGAGATGAAATGACACCAGAAACTTTCATTACTTTCAAGCATGTCAAGATAGTTAGGACTTCCCATTCATTCTCGAGTGCACATATAGGACATAATTATACCGGATAAGAAAATGAGTCCTCCAGACTAACTTACTCATTTCTTGACCGAGACGATGCATGCGTTCATCGTTTTATTGAAAGGGTTTAGCAACACATACACACATGCATATCAAGGAATTAATTCGATGAATTTTACCATAAGCCTGCTATCATGGCTATTGTTCCTGTTTTCCAGATAGCCTTTTAGACTTTACTGATTCGAAATTCAGAGGAATAAAAGTTCATTAAATTGTTTCTATCTGTCGTGAAGTTGAGCCTATACACGATCTCTAAAAAAAAACTTTCTTGGATGTCAAGGTCAATGGATAAGTTTCATGAGATAAATTTGACAATGAGTTATGCTGACAATGCTTTTAACACAACCTTTGCGACAGTAACGTTTTATATCTCACCGAAGACTTGATAGCACAGACTTTAAGCCTGTCCCCTGCTGATCATTTAAGGCTCTTTATAAGTCATGCTCGGGGAAGCTCATTGAAAAGGCAGGCGTATAGAGATATTCGCACACTCGTTGCTTTGTAAAGTTTGGCACAAACTTCGATTATTGTTGCCCATCAAACCTGAGTCAATGTTTTTGTGGTGTTTTCTTTCATGTCTCGCGCAGATCAATACCGATTTCTTTTGGGACGGGGTAACGAGGTTGCGGCTTTTGGGTTCACCTTTTGTACGCCAGGTAGAGGGGTCCGCAGTGCCCGTTGCCAAGGAACGCCGAAATTGACTCTATGCATGAAATCCGATACCATACTGATATGTGAACATTGAATGCACAGTGGGGAGGACTATTGTATGGCAACGTAAACATAACTTATCTTTTCTACATGTGCTGAAGTTATCTTAATGTTGGATGTGGATTTAGCAAAGCAGTGGAGATAGATTTATCTATGATTTCTACTCTATCGAATCGTGGATCATGGGAAACTGGTGCCATGGATAGACTATTGGTGAACACGATTCCGACGAGCCTGCCTGAGATATGGAGTCCTGGTGGAACGGGTATTCACCGGGCCATCTTGGGAGGTAGGCTGCACCAAGTGAGGTTACTCATTTCCATGAAAGCCAATGTGGATAAACGGGATTCAGCTGGTTATACCCCTCTAATGGTCGCGGCCATGTTAACTCCAGATGAACATGGGGTGAAGTGTATTAAAGTTCTGCTAAAGGCAGGAGCAGATTTGAATATGCTGGATTTTATGGGACGGTCTGCTCTGGGCCTTGCTTGTCTCCACGGCAGAGAACGAGCGGTGGAAACCTTTCTTTTGGAGGATAAACTTGAGAAAAACATGCCAGACAAAAATGGTGATACCCCTCTAAACCTTGCCGCGTCACAAGGGTACACCAAGATCATTGAGATGCTTGTATCATCATTTAAGAAGGATGGCATCCCTGTAGATAAACGGAACAAGCAAGGATGTACAGCTCTTCTCCTCGCCACTAAACTTGGCCACTACGACTGTGCCCGAATCTTGCTCGAGGAAGGAAAGGCATCGGTGAGTTCCAGAGACAATGATTACTTCATGAACTCCACAGAATGGGCCAAGTTCAGTCAGCAGAAGCTGATGGATGAAATCAAGACCAGGTCGTCCATGTTTGTGAATGATCCTCGGATGAAGTCGGCGGATCCGCGCTCTGAATCGGTTCCGCCGCCGGCGACGTCCTCGTCAACCCGCACCGTTCGACGTTTCATCCCGCCGTTCCACAGCTTCAACAAGGAGATCCAAATGATCGGACAGCTGCGTCGCCAGCAGGACCAGCTTACCCAACTCATCCTCGCCTTCCAGGAACGTGACAAAGACCGCGGTAGCGAATCATCCAGTAGCCGCTGCGGTCTTCGCCGAAAGGATAGCCGCGTTTCGAGTGCGGCATCGGCGTCTACCGACCGTCTCGATCCTCGCAACATCTCAGACCAGAACTCTCCCAATACACCACTTGATCTGGGCGTTTTGTTCAGACTCTACACCGAACAGCAGAAGAGCCGTCCATCGCAAGCAGCCAACCGAAATCTTCGGTTCGGGTCCATTCCGTCGATGGTCGAGCCATCGGACAGGCATGGTAGTGCGACGGGTCGACCACCGCCTGTAAGACGACATAACACGTCGATGCTCTCGACGAACAACTCGAACTCATCAAACATGAAGCGAAGAACAACGATCACCAGTGTGTCATAATCAATGACTTCCAATCGTCGACTTCGAGGTTTATGTAGATCATTTGATATTTATTTGATAAAGTGATGTTGTCATTATGATCATTTTATGTCAGAAAGATAGAATTTTCTACGTGGCTGTAGAGCCTGGATTTCATCTATCACCTTGAGTGCAGACACCTGGTCGAAAATTTGGCGTTGGGTCACTTACGAATACAATTTACTTATTGTAATACATGTAAATGACGAAATCAATACTCAAGAAACGAGATGAAATAATTATTTTATTATATTAATGTAACAAAGTTTGCTTAAGGGCGCTGGTTCCATGGATAAAAAGATGTGACGAAATGAAAACTCACCGTTTTTTCACACCGTGAATTATTAGCATAACGTCTTTCACCCGCATAGTGATTTTTTTCTGCCTCTGTCATATTTATAGCAATTGTTTTTCTTTTAATAATGGTTGGTTTAGGGGATGATTCATATTTTTTCTCACTGCCAAGAAGGCATACTGTGTATGCTTGTTAGTAAGCAACCAGAGGACCGACGGCTTTAAGTCCTCTCTGAGGGACTTGGTACTGAGCATTAATGCCTAACCAAAGGGCTCTAGGGTATCAAATTGGTTTCGAACCCGCGACCACTCGGTTACTAGACCAATGCTATACCACAGAGCCATTGCGCCAACTGTTCAAACCTTTTTTTTTTTTAATATATGTTTATGCATATTCAAATTTATTTTTATATTTTTATCCATACTGAAAATCGCGCAATAATTATGTTCATGCATAAGCAAATCTTCTGGGCTTCGTGTACCCATCCGTTAATACCAATTTAAACAAGTCACGTGGTTTCCATGGTAATCTATATAACATGCGCATTGTTCTCTCGTTCATCTGTTTCCAAATTACATTTGTTTTCTCGTATTTGTTCGAAATTTTTCATTTTGGATAACAAAGCTGAACAACAAAAAACCTGTTGTTACTACTACACCCAATTAGCTAACTCAGCTTCTTGATGCGATTCTACCCTACAGCAGAAGAAAATCATTATGTAGGTAAAGATATTAATTATTGATCAAGAATAATTATTTCAAAAGAACAGTTTAGCAGTCTTGAATTGAGCAACTGGTCTGCCTTCACCTTCGTTTCATGAAATATTCGTTCAATTATTTGATACACTGACATGCGGAGGGTATTTTCAATCGTGCTATTAATGGAATTGAATTAAGGCAATTGTGGATTGAGTGCAATAACCTAATGTGCATAGCATCGAACAAAGTAAGAAGATGAAACTGAATATGGACTCATATATAATTGTTTATATTTATACAATTGGATATGAGGTAAGAAAATTGATTGGCTAGATAATTATCATCTTGAGGATCTTGATTTGTTTTGTTGTTTTTTTTTAATTTACGTGCAAGTATTATTACTCTTTTCCTTTTTATAAATGTTGCAATTGGAACAATATACAGTATCAGGCCAGACTACATAGTAAGATTTGCAATGTTTTGGGTAATAGTTCACTGTCACTGTCAAGATGTAAATTACCCCCCAAAATATACACGTTTTAGTTGATCCTGTAATATTCACCATTAATCAGAAAGGCAATATTTCTCGCTTCAATGACAATAAGTTCGAGAATAATTATGGTGAGGAGACATTCTTACTTCCAGAGTAATAACAGAATTTTTGTTTGTTTGTTTGTTTCAACAATTAAGCTTTTCTGTGTCATGACAAGACTGTCAGTGTTGTTATTTTTCGGATACAACCGATACATTAACAGTGGTTGAAAACGACGTAAACCCCCCCCCCCCCCCCACACACACCCCTATATCTGCCATACTTGTATAATATTAGGTTATGAGGTTATTTTAGGAGGTTAGACTTCTGCTGCTTTACATTCCTACATTTTTAAAATCATCACTGATATTGTTAACTTGTTTAAGATTTATAACGTGGTATCCTCTGACTAAGTTATGCATAAACTAATTCTTGAAAAAGTTTGGAAAACTTATTGAAAATCTTCACTCTGAGTGACCACCAAATGAGTGAGTTAAAATATAACTTTTTTGTCTGTTGCTTTCTGCAGACAAACATTACTTGCTACTTCTGCCAGACAATTCACACGGAGACAACTGAGCGTATTTCATATTTGTTCTTTAAAAACATTTTCGCACTATAAGCTAGTTCCCGAAGTTAGCATAGATTTATTCGCATCCTATCATTTTGATCTCTGATTTAATTAGTACTGTTCATGTATTCACAAAAGAAAGATACAGATAAAATGAACATCATTAAAAATATATGACCATTTGATCATACAATTTTCATTTTCTTAATGTTGAATTAATTATTTTCCAAACTGTTTTGATAAGACATTTCCCTTTAATATTTTTGGCATATTTAAATTTACATGATACGAACTAATTCACTCTAGTCGTGTTTTCACAATGTGGATATTCGGCTTCCACGAATGACATCATAAAAAAATGCTCTTAACGATGTTTTACTAGATTGACAATGAAATTGCATATAGTTTTGTATCAATTTTAATGAAGTTAAACCGTCTATTTTTGTTTTTGTGTTTGTCTTTACGCAAAACTATTTGATAGTGCATAAATCACCACGCAATATATATATTCACTGTGGACATGAAGTGTATTGCTGAGTATTCTTGTGGGTTATGGACTATATTGTGTGCTAAAACAAAGTTTTCCCACAAAAAAATATTGCGAGCATGAATTGTAATGTTACAAGATTGAAATCATAATTATTGTGTTTGCCTGATATGTTTCTGAAAGAACAATGACGTGGAGGCTTTGTGGGGATTTTTTTTTTTTTTAATTGCTGAAGATTAAATTTGAATGATTTAAAGACAGCTTTTGATTTATACTTGTATTTTTTATGTACTACATGAATTTGGGTAAACTGAATTACAACAAACAGAGAAAAATGCCTGATTAGTTGACTGGACGATTGATAGCTGGATTGAATGGTTGATTGACTGACTGAATTATTTACTGATTAATTAATTGATTGATTGATTTACATATTGAATGACTGATAAATTGATTGAATGATTGATTGATTGACATATTGAATGGCTAATTAATTGATTTATTTACTTATTTATTGAAATAATGAATGACTGATTAATTGATTGATTAATTGATTGAATGATTGATTGATTGATTGATTGATTGATTGATTTATCATTTGATTTATTTACTGATAGCCAGATTGAGTGATTGAATGGATGATCGATGAGATTGTATATTTTTTTCTTCCATGATACGTTTTATAATAAATATTTTTTGCTTCATTATCAAATTGGTCTCCCCCCCCCCCCTTTCTCTCTCTCTCTCTCTCTCTCTCTCTCTCTCTCTCGCTCTCTCTTTCTATTTACCTACATCAAGTGTGTATTTCTCTCTTTCATTGCGTCTTTGCTTTTCTTCTTTTCTTTTTTCTTTTTGTTGCTTCTTTTCATTTTCTCTCACAGAACTTTTCTATACTTATTTCCCCTTCTCTGTGTCAATTTTGTCTTATCATATATATTTTTATATCCCACTCAAACCGTTGCCCATCTCCTTACAAAATTAGTCAAATCGCCATGCCCTTCATTAATAAATAAAAAGTAATTTAGATAAAAACCTTTACAAGCATTTTGCATCCTTTCTATATATACTTTCATAGCTCACTACTACCACTTCATATATTTTATTTCTCCTTTTTTTCTTCTTCTTCTTTCATCAGATTTTCCACAAAATCACGTCCCCTCTCTGGTGTGGAGTCCAGTCGGCTCACGCTCGTTCCAGTTTACATGCCGTATCAAAACACGTCTGCATGCATAATAGATTAAGTCATCTTGCTAAAAACCTACACAGAATGCAAGATGAGAAACAGTTTGTAAGAGAGGGAACCATATTTGCTCGTGCTGGTTTAATGAAAAGTGTCATGTCGCCCAGTGTATACTTTCCCGCACTCGGGCACAAAAGTGATCAATTAAGCAGCGGGAAGGGCAAGCAGTGTTGTCAATTTAGCTTCATTTGATCTACATTTTCGTTGAGAGCTAAGATGTAAAGAGAGAGAGAGAGAGAGAGAGAGAGAGAGAGAGAAAGCACTCCAAAAGGTAAAGTGACATGTTCGCGTTACCTGCTGGTGCCATTGTCCATGCACAGCAGTAGCGACGCGCGCACACGTTCGGAGCGTGCGCGTTCTTGAATGAGCGCTCCCAAGTCGCAAATGGGTAATGATAATTTGATTGGTGGACGCTTTAACAATAGGGTTACTTTCACTAGTCGTTCAATTACACTTATTTGATTTGAGTTAACTGCAGGGTTGCAAAACATTATAAATTCGACACGAGTGCCTGTATAATTTACATTGTATTGGGCTACACCATCAACAATAGATGAATGATAGGGCATTTAGAATTTATGCAATGATCACTTTTATTATTCCTTTTTAAAAGGTCCTTCAGATTTCGATGTCAAATTCCCACAAAAACGAGGGTATACGTGAATACGTTAAATATGCCATATGTCTACGGTTTCATTTCATAATGTTCATTGGGGGGAGTGGAGATTTCAGATTTTAACAAACAAATTTAAGTGGTCAATTGACTTTGAGCTGATGCTCAAGGACAGAAAAGACATCTCATTCTCGAAGCCTCGACTGCAATCACGTCGAAAACGAGAACTATGCCATACCATGCTTGAATGATATTTCTTTACATAACTTCATCCAGGATTTATGTAATAGCATAACTGATCATACTAACTTTTTAGCATATTCAATTGTGATTGTGTCACTTTAAAAAAAATGTTCAGAATATTTTATAGTTTCATCGACTGAATTCAAATAAAAATAAAAATGAATAAGACGCAAACCTAAATACTCTTTTCAAGTGTTGTAAAAAATGACTCTTTTGATCTCTATTTTGGGATGTGTCGGCAGTGGCCTCTGCGGAAAGAAAGGCTACCTCGTTATGTTGTTGAAATCATTCAGTCGTAATAAAGAAATCAATATAACACAACATAATCCTGCCGTACACAAGTTAGGTGTTGGATCTATAGTTTACACCGCAGATCAATGTTGGACATAGGGTACCCTGGACAATGACATTTAATGTGAAGAAGAAGAAGGAATAAAGAGTAGAAGGAGGAGGAGGAGAAGAAGAAGAAGAAGAAGAAGAAGAAGAAGAAGAAGAAGAAGAAGAAGAAGAAGAAGAAGAAGAAGAAGAAGAAGAAGAAGAAGAAGAAGAAGAAGAAGGAGGAGGAGGAGGAGAAGGAGGAGGAGGAGGAGGAGGAGAAGAAGAAGAATGAGCAAAAGCAGGAAAAGAAAAGGAAGAAGTTAAAGGAGAAGAAGAGGCAGAAGAAGAAGAAAAGAAGAAGAATGTAAAGAAAATTAGAAAAACAACTATCTGAAAAGGAAGGATCAAAAGCGAATTTAGGGAGAGAGGAAACAAGAAGATGAGGAAGAATGAAAAATTAAATTTGCATGGCATTAAGCCAGTTGATATTTCGTACTGCACTGGAGATTATTTCAAATACGACAGTATACTATAAGGTTACACGATGGTAATATACAACCATCTATTCAATTGAGTTCATTATATTCCAGCAGTGTTTTGTTATATTCTGATACCGAAGATAGTGTTCTTGTTTTTAGAGATATTATTATGTTTGCAGACAATACCGAGCCCTTACATGATTAAACCGCAATTGATTGTTTTTCTAATGCATGCCCGGCTATTGATTTCATATTGATCATGAAGTCCACAACCGATGCAACTTTATTTGTTGTGTTTCTTAAGCTGTGAGAACCTGTACTTCTTTGATCGATGGTTGCAAAATGACAAATTATTCTCAGGTGAAGCTGCTTTCTCACTGAAGCTGTTGTCCATTTCCAACTACTTTAACAAATCTCTGTACAATATTGTTCAAGCCCATGCGATGGCGTAGCTTGGGTACAGCCTCTGAGGGGGGACTGGCGTCATTGGGGAGGGCGCACCTGTCATACTCGGTGAATGAAATGCAAAAGAAACAAGGGGCCATCGAGTGGTTGGAGGGAAAATATGACGGGGACGCTCGCAACATTTAGAAAAGAAAAAGTTCATATTCGGACAATAGTCGTCTGCCCCCTGACAAATTTTCGCCGGAACTCCTATGTGCGAGACTAGATACATTAAAACACAATGTCTGTTTAAAGTCACTATTTTACACTTTGAAGTTACTATGAAACTGCTTAAATTGTGCAAAAATCCATATCAAATGCTTGCAAAACAAACTGAATAGTTTCGCACTGAATAATCATGGTTAATGGGGTAGACGTAGAAGGAGAGTTAATATAATTTCGTTTCTTTGTTTTTGTTTTGTTGAGCTGACGAATACACAAAGATTAACTGAAGCTACATTTCAATCTAGAAAATTTGAGGGGAAAATTTAACTCTCTGCTTTTCTCTTTTTATTTTCATCTTGCCTTTTATAACACTTTATAGGGATTTTGCATCAAATGTCAAAGCCAAGTTAAACTATAGTACCTTTAATACTGTTCAAGAAATCAGGCGTGCTGCTGAATATTCATGCCTCTGTGATGTTTCGTTAGAGGATAGCCCACCGTACAATAAAGTGTCTTTGAGTAGGCAAACATTGATTTTGGAGCCTGTCACGGAGAAACAGTAGCCGACGACAAGAACTATCGATTTCATTCTCTCTTCTTTCTTTTTTCCCCTCTTTTCTTTCTTTTTCCCCCTCTTTTCCTCTTCTCGTCTTAAGTTTGTGCTTTTCCTTCTTTATCTTAAAGGCAAGATATGTGGTCATTATAATTGACAAAGATTGAAGAGTAATATGGAATCGCCATATTTGATTGTATCCTAATACCCCGTCGTGATTTAGAATCAAGATGGTTAGATAAGAATGATAAAGACAATATCACTGATGTAATTCGTATCCAAAGCGAGTCTCCACTTATATAAAAAAAAATCACTTATGTGCGATGTTTGAACTATTCCTACAAAACTTCTGGAAGAACTATTTCTTTGTCTGACAGATGTTGTACCTTGGCTAGAATGTTAATATAATCATTTTTGACATGATCGTGAAAGCAGGTCATTTGTCTATTAATTTGTAATCCCCGATGATTGTTTACTCTTTTGAAAATTGAATAATGGAGGGACAAAATAATGTTGATTATTAAGAAGATAACCATTCGTACCGTGGTATACGAGTAATTCCAAAATCATAGATATGATAATAAGCAATGTCAAAGAAATCCCTTCATGATTGTCACAATCGACATCATCTTGCCTCCCGTCACATTTCGCACCGATTCTCATTTCAAAAGTTCGATAGTACCTTTAAAAAATCCGAGTGACACTTGTAGCAGAAAACACAAGAGGGATGGATGTAACGATGGACTGAGATGTGACGGTGGATGGCACGCTCTCAAACCAGGAGGAGGAAGAGGAGGATTTTGGCGTTGCGAGCTCGCACAAACAGGAAACCGATATCGATTGTCGTGACGATGGTGATCAAGCATTGACAGGATGAATCTTGAGCGTTGCCAGCCAGCATGATGGAGACGTCGAGAGCCTCAATGATGATGATGATGTCATCGACTTGGAGAAAAGATTCGTATATAGAGTGCACTCGGTGTCCGACACTTTGAGGACACCATAATGCTCGAACTTTGTATGATACTTTTGGTTGCTATTGTTGTTCGCTTTCTGATATGTTTTTTTGATAGGCAATGAGTGGATAGCGAATATATCTTTGCTTCTCATTAACTTAGAAGTGAAGCTTACCGATTCCAGTTTGAAATCAATAAATTTCCATTTCACGTCCTCTATATTAACCCGATAAAAGTTACCAAATAGAATACAAGAGTTATGTATTCTTCCATGAAAAACAAAAATCGAAAGATCATAATACGTTTAATATTTGACTCGTCTGGTTTAGTCAGAGCGCAACACCCTTACTCTGTGTCTGTAGAACTCAGCATGAGCTAGAGGGCGCTCTATATATTATTGTCTGCTAAAATAGTTGA
>CM046838.1:20202337-20229837 GCA_025618425.1 Heliocidaris tuberculata
TGCAGTCTAAGGTAGATGTTAAAAAGATCGCCTGTCAGGTAGAATGTTGTTTCATTGTACTTAGCATTGTTTGTGTGAACTATTTTAGCTTCCCTGAACTATTTTTGTTTCCTGTGGAACTACTTTTGTAACCTACTTCACTAACGAATTATAAGAGAATGGAAAACGTTCCGAAAGAGAATAGCATTTCCGTTTCCACTCTTTCCCTCATAATATAGGATACATTTGGTAATTCTTAATGTTAATGTATAAATAGCATGTCATTGTCATTATTTCCTCCTTTTTTAATAGTTCTCTTGAATTCTAAATGAAGATGCTTTTACAGACACAGATAAAATAATGCTAGATACAATGACATAAAAGATTTGTCTGCTACTCGATTAACTTAACATCTAACTTAGATCGCATAAATGTGGGCGGTTATTGTTATCATTACAGAATACGTGCAAATGCAATATGTTTGGTATGCCCTGAGTCAGCAAGTTGAGAAAATTACCTAGAATCGATTCATGATAGTTTGACCCTGATAACATAAGGAAAAAAACAGTTATTTAACAAGGATGCAATATCTATACGAAATGCACTTCTCAATAACAGCTGGACGGTTCCATGTCTTACAATTACAAAGTTTTAGAAATGCATTTTATCAGACTCCATTTTGTACCCCTCGGGTGTTGCTTACTGATATATGGAGGGGAAAATTTTTATTATTTTTTTTTTCCTGGCACATTCGTTTGATTATCTAGAAGGTACTTCTAGAAGTAACAGATTTGGAGAACCAGTTCCTGTCAAGATGAAAAACCTTAGGAGGAGTTTCAGTGAATGTATCTCTCAGCTTCCCAGCCTGGTGTCAGTGAACGCATCTCTATAATGTGATGAGCAGACTACTACATTCTCAGAAGTGTTCTCCTTTGCCAGGTTGCATGCATGTAAGCATCCTAAGTGCCACGATGTCTATAATGTTCCCCGCCCGTTTTATACTGTTTTAGATACAAGAATATCTAAAACCCCGGTCCTTAAAGTAAAATCTAACTTTTGGCAAACGTGTGAACAACATATTCACATAATGGCATATGATTATTGTGTAGTATACGGAGAGCTAATCGGCAGGGTTGCAAAGTGCACGTCGAATGTTGCTTGCCCGAAGGCATCAAACCGACAGAGGGCGCCGCAGCACGCTGGCCGATACGCCAACAGCGAGTGAATTATAGAAAGTGTACCTACAGCCCTAAAAACTAAATATCATGGAGGCTCGCTTGGATGAGCCAGTGGACTGGCCAGGGTGATGGTGAAAGACGTACGAACACACATCTTCTCGTTTTGCTCGCATAACGAGCTAATTAAAGCAGGACACTCGATGCTGTGGCTCACACACCTCATCAAGATGTTGAAGCGTAATAAATGGGCCATTTGAGAGCGGACACGGAGCCAGTTCAACTGATGGACAGGCCGCGTATCTTCCTCGGCTTTTTGTTTCCTCTCCCTGTATAAACAAATACTACATTCATGACTGCAAATGAATTCAGGAGATTAGCGCCCGAGTGCCATATATCTTGGCAGCTTAGCCCTCTCGGGTTCGGACGGGACTGCCGGTGTAGCGATGCTCCGCCTCGGGTTTCGCATCCCTTAAGCACCTTGCTCGGGGCGCCTTACTCCGTGACGTGCCTGCCAATAACGGCCATTCATTCATTCCCATCCACACCCCCCCCCCCCCCATTCTCATCTCCTACCCCTCCATAACGCATCAATCTGCGATGATTAATGCTGTTGTGCTCGGTCGGTGTGTGTAGTGTTTTCCCATCTTCGCAAACTAAAGGGACACTTTATTTCTACCCCCAGGGCATTATTCCCATAAGAACAGAAGCCGTGGTAGGTTTTTATACCTGTAGATACTCCGTGAGACCATCTGTATCTGATTATAAAACGACAACAGACAATGTACTACCCTTCCCTTTTTATAACTCTAAAACGTAAATATACCACATACGATATTCGCTTGGATTATTATTTATCTTACACCATCTATTCTTCGTTCGTCAACTTATTTTTTATAGTTGCATGAGTCTTTTGTATGTATTGATGTTATCGCGATCCATCTGTCCTTGCTTCGTTCATCTTTTCACCTTTCTTTCTTTCAAGTTTCAGTACCTTTCCTCTTTCTCAACCACTTTCTTCATTCAATTTCTCTCTCTCTCTCTCTCTCTTTCTCTTTCTCTCTTTCTTTCTTTCTCTAGTTTTATTTACTCTTTTTAACCTTTTCTCTCTCTCACTCTCAGCTCTTGCTTTTTCTATATTGTGTATTTTTTTCTCTGTCTCCTTTGTATTCTTTTCTTTTTCTATTGTGTATATTTCTCATATCCCCCCTCTCTCTCTCTCTCTCTTTCTTTCTTATTTTTATATCTATCTCACATAATTATGCTTTGTTTTCTATTTTTTAACCTAATTATTTTTGTTGTACTTTTAACCTTTCTTCTTTCTACTCGCTGTCTCTCTCTTTCTCTCTCTCTGATATTCTCCGCCTGTCACATATTGATACATTTTATTATCAAATAGCTCCGTGTACGAGGAGGGTAAAAGGTAACCACACACCAATCGCCTTAGGGGCTTCACGTAGGAGTTCCATTAAGGGAGAAAGATAGATAGAGAGAGAAGGAGAGAGGGGGAGAGAAGGGGGATAAGTTAGCGATGGTTACGCATCAAAATGGCCGCCGCTGCACCCATGGTCCCCACGCGTATCCACCCATTTCCTTTCTTGATCCACCGTCATTCCAGCTGGAGAAAAAAAAATGGAAGGGAGAAGAAAAATACAATACTCACACTTCTCCATCAGTACCAAAATAAAAGTGATGTGACACGACGGCTAGCCTATGAGCGAAGCGGAGTAGCATACCAGGGTGGAATCATTTTACTCGAGTAATCCAAGCTAAATTGCAATATTACTTAAGCTGCAAAACCTAGATATGGCGGTATAATGATTAATATCTCATTGCTTCAAAATACATTTCAAATCAATGTACGTAGGGGCATTATTACGGGCAGATGCTCATTCGTATGCAAACACGGCGGGAAAAAAATTAACCCTAACCCAGATAGCCGAAGGAATCTGGGCCATCAACAATGGGGCAGAATTTGAACTAATATTTTGAATAATACTGCACTTGTTCGCCCATAGTGAAACGGCAATGGTCATGATTGAATGAGTGTCATGTTGCGACAGCGCTCTAACTGCAAATGTTATGATAATCACTGGCTTCATATCAAGTGAATGACTCTAATTTTCTTCACAGCGAAGGTGATCCTTATCTCGGCTGACATTTTAATTCGATCAAGTTAATACCATCATCAATGGAAAGATAGGGCAGCAAAGTTGAATATACTTTTTTTTTTCTAATGTCATTATCATTAAACAAAGTGAGAGACCAATTTGGAAGAGACATCCCGCACATTAAAGGTGTCCTATTCACATCCCATAATGATAATTGAGAATATAAAGATTTTATTCCCCCTTCACATTTTGTTCTATATTTTTCCTCTTTGAGGAAATGCGAAAGAACATGGCTGTCGAGGAGAGTTTGCTGGAAGGGCTCTTTCATTTTTCGTGTTTTTTTTTTTTTTTTTTAATTCAAGTTTGTCAAAGTATGAGTGGAAAGCTATGATATTTCCTTCTTTAAAACTGAAATCAGATCAGTCAATATAATATACAAATATTATATCTCCTTTTATTTACTTTTCCTCATTGTAATTGAGTTGATCGCAAATTCTACCTGTATAGTTTTTGCTAGGTAGATATAAAAATTTCAATACGAACAATCGATTGGTTAGGATCAAATGTAGTCGAGATAACATTTGAATTCTGGCACTATCGAGAATGGAATTTTGGCGCATTCAGGACGTTTTCATGAACTAGGCCCTCTACGTCTTGCATTGTGTTTTCCTGCCCAGAGGTTCTCCCACAATGCAGTAACAATGATGTAATCCTCCTTATCATGTCTATCTTGATTTCACTAAGTTATCATCAAAATATACGATGTAGGTCAGCCAACAATTTCACACTTCATACACGTATATAACTTTTATACTTCTATTTCTTTTCTATTATTGCTTTTCTTTCTTATACTTTTCTCTCTATTAACTTTTATTGCTCCCTCTATCTCTCTCTCTCCCCCTCTCTCAAACTCGCTTTCTATCTCTCTCTTTACCAACCCTTCCTTTATCTCTCTCTCTCTCTCTGTCTGTCTCTCTCTCTGTCTCTCTCTCTCTGTCTGTCTGTCTCTCTCTCTCTCTCTCTCTCTCCTACACCTCCCATTCTCCCCCTCTCTCTTGTCGTCCACCCTGAAAGATAATAAACTTCTTTTTTTTTTCCTTGCTACATATATACATGTACATGGCCTTGCGGTAGCTTCATCGCGCCTTTTATGAAGCTAGCAAAATACAATCCAGCGATACAGGATGAAAAGAGGTGAGAAAACTCCTGGGTGCCTTTCTCAGATTGTTCTCCTTAAAACCAATGTTTGTCTAGGTTCACAAAGAGACCGGTGCACTGGGATACAATGTCAACTCGGCTCTGCCCAGCTCAATATCGAGCTCACCTCCTGGGAAATAAGAAATTACCTCAAAACTAAATGATAGATGTAACACTCTACCCCCACTCCCCATAAAGGACACTGTTAATAATGATGGTTACAGCTTGTCATTCCGAATGCTGATTTTCTGACCATAAAAGAAAGTTCGTCATTCTGAAGGTTCAATATTTTAAAGGTTCGATATTTTAAAGGTTCGAGGATGGGGTATTCAGATCAGAATGCACGTTATTCCGACGTTTTTTTTGTGTGTGTTTTTTTTTTGTTGTGGTTTTGTTGTTGTTGTTGTTGTTGTTGTTGTTGTTTTTTGGGGGGTGGGGGTTCATTTCTTAAAGTTCGCCATTCTAAATGTTCTTCATTCCGAAGTTTTGACATTGTGTAAGATAATTCGTTATCCTGATGGTTCGTCATTCTGAAAGGCTTGTTTCTTGTCAAATAATCAGTCACTCACAAGCTTCGTTGTTGCGAAGTTTGTTGTTCCTATTGCTCGTTATTCAGATGGTTGGTTATTTAGATGATTCAAATTTTCAGAGAAGGAAACAAAAAATCGTCATTCCGAATACCGTTCTTTTGCATGTTTGATTTATTCAAGGATTGTTATTGGCATATTTATCAGAACCCTACCTATTCAGAATGTTCGACATTTTGATTTTCTGCTAAAGGTTCGTTATTCCGAAGGTACGTCATTCTAAATGTTTCGTCATTCAGAAGTTTCGCCACTCAGAAGTTAAGTTATTCCCCAAAATCGGTATTTCAGAGTTTCTTAAGATTCCGAAGGTTTGTACAGTCATTCTGAAGATACGTTACTCCAAATGGTCGTTATTTCGAGAGATGTTATTTCGAAAATCGTTATTCCAAAGGTTTGTATTACTGAAGGCTGTGATAGACGAATTCGCAAACTAATGTCCTTCTCATATACCTTATGTAACTTAAATTTTGCACTTTCATATAAAATTCTGCAAATACTTCTATAATCGTCATCCTCTTTGATTTACTGCGTCATTACTTAATTCGTGACTATCAATGACTATAAAGGGTTGCCAAATTGTTATATTTCTTTTTCTAGTTAGAAGAAATAGCGAGAAATAAAACCACAGTCAACGTATCTTTAATCGGCTTTTTGACCCTGTATCTTCCACTTCCTCTCTCTCTCTCTCTCTCACTCTCTCTCTCACTCACACACACACACACACACACACACACACACACCATTCATCGTGATTTTAATGTAAACTTTTTTAGATCATGCCAGTGAGTTTTTCATTGTATTTGAACCCAGGCCTAATTGAACCCCATTCCCTGGAGGGGATGAACGTTGTACTGTATTGCGCCACGTTTGTCTAGTCCTTTGCACTTGGTTTAAGGTTTAACCTAACGCCATGTTGGCAGCTATAGCGAGGGCGAAATGCACACTTTTCATGAGTCCTTCAACCGTTCTTATGTTTGCACCAACCGATGCTCAAAAACTCTAGATAGGCGACATAATAACATTAAAACGGTCGACTGCTTACAATTCCCAATGTTTTCTTCTTCTTTTTTTTCACTAACTGTTCAAATTTGAATAGTTACGCCAATATAACAGATTTTGAGGTGTCTGGATAAGCTTTATTTTTATGTAGGGCAGTTCAAGGCCTGTAGGGGTGTAGACAAGCAACGAGACATCTTTGCCTCCTATTTCCCCAAGGAAGGCCAACTGTTAACTCGAAGCTATGACGCTTGCTTGCGAGCGATTGTACAATTATCTGCTCCAATTAACGTGTTTGTCCACACGCGATTAACAGTGCAATCAGCAAGCCAAGCGCGTTGCCTCCTTACACCAGTAGCGCAGCCCGGGCGGAGGCGGCTGCGGTACAGCCTTACCAGCGGGCGCCGTGTACCTACCACTTTCATCGATGCTTTCTTCACCCCAGTAATTGAAGCACGATATAAAGAGCTGATGCTCTAATTGTTTGCGCTAACATTTATTTTCTCATCATCTATTTAACGACAAATTAAGATGTCAAGGACTCAACATAAGGCGGTTGACGGCAGGCTTCTCTCTCTCCTCCTTCTGCGTAGCGATTGAACTGGGCGGTGTTCGATTTAACGATGAAATAATTTGAGCTTAATATGGAGGGTTGATGGTTTAATGTTACGTATACATCTTCCACGTGGCTTGAAATCGTTCGAGCAGCAATGCTTCCATTTCAAAGTAAGGCAAACATAATGGGCATTGTGGAATACTACACCAAAGGCTCTGTATGGACTTTGCAAGCTTATTTAAGGAATTGTCAGTCTTTTCATGGTTTAATAAAAATAATCATTTGATGTAATCTAAAACCAAATTTCATCTTTAAGAAGTGCACGTGTCCATGTTATTCAAACCAATGTCTGGGATGCGACAGCAACACCCGGCTTTAAGTAAATTTTCCTTAGAAACCTGAGATAATGATGAAATCGAATACTGATGAATACGATCTAGAAAGATATCATTATTAGATGTGAAAGGGTTTTTTGTCGATGTCAGATATATCTTTTTAATACAAAACCTGCCTAACGGAAAAGCTCAGGGGTGTAAAAGCTGCCCAATTTTTGTTTTTACAAACTTGGGATAGCCGACCACACAACATGAACCGTCATGCCAATGGCATTTTCCTTACTTAAAGCACCCGCTCTTCGCAAATTGTCATTGAATATACTTCTACTACAATTAATGGTTTTTACTATTATATAGATTGTACAAATTGTTACTAATATTTTTTTTTAATCAGCTATGTATATCAGTAACATTCTGTACAATCTGTATTAAAGGTAACGACCATAGGTAGTAATCAATGAAATGTTGATAAGAGATAGAATAAGCAAATATATATATAGTGTGTGTGTGTGTGTGTGTGTGTGTGTGTGCGCGCGTGGGTGTGTGTGTGTGTGGGTGTGCGGGTGGGTGTGTGTGTGTGTGTGTGTGTGTGTGTGTGTGTGTGTGTGTGAGGATTGATGAGACCGGAGACAAGGACGTAGCTGAACTTCAACTTTATTAGATCAAGCTTTCGGCCTTCCCGGCCTTCTTCACGTTCTGAAGATAATAATACAAACATATAGCATATACTTCAATGTACACACATACAAGTGTGTATATTGAAGTATATACTATACATGCTATATGTAAATTGAAGTATATACTATATGTATTATCTTCAGAACCTGAAGAAGGCCGGGAAGGCCGAAAGCCTGATCTAATAAAGTTGAAGTTCAGCTATACGTCCTTGTCTCCGGTCTCACCAATCCTCACACTATGCAATTTACCAAGACGCCGTCGAAATGTTGAAGTTGGGTATCTTCGCATATATATATATATATATATATATATATATATATATATATATATATATATAGATATATATATATATATATATATACATACATATATATATATATATATATATATATATATATACAAACTTGTCGATTTAGTCAAACCAATTTTCAGGCAAAGTACAAATTATCATGATTATTTAACAACTAGATATTTTGTTACTTGAGTGTAAAGAAATTTAGGGATAGTTTTCGTTCTTTATTGTGACAATGTGAATTCAAAATATCAATCCGGTAAAAACGCCACGATTCTCTGGATGTGCATGATTGTTTAATTCAACCCCCCCCCCCCCTCCCCCCCGTCAGTAATTGCAATTTCGAACGTGTGAATATTATAGCGATTTAACTATTAGGTCGACTTTTGCGGGAGAATAGCGGAATTATTTCAGATCAACGCTTGAAAAGAAAATCGTATTTAGAATTTCAATTATGATGATTCGATGTAAGTCAGGCGTGGAAACTAATGATATTTAGTTATAATGACATATTATGTTTACTCTCTCTCTCTCTCTCTCTCTCTCTCTCTCTCTCTCTGATCTCTCATTTTCTCTTTCTCTCTTTTTCTTTCTCTCTCTCTCTTTTAACCGTTTGTGTCCAATACCTACATCCATGCTGTAAGTTATGAAATAGACTCTGTTTCAGTATCATGACACATTTCCCCAAATTTAATCTTTTCGTTATTATGTTCCTAAACATCTGCGGTGTCTCATTACTTTCGGACCCCTTTTCTTATTCATAATTTGACGACACATCGGCGTTCAGAACATGACGTTCAAACTCGCTTCTATCACCTGCTTTTATGGCAGCAATATCTCCTAGTTTAACACCTCCAGGGGGCCAAATAATCAAACATATCAATGAAGTCGACGAGGAGATACGAAAAAGAGGAAGACATAGAAAAGAAATAATCATGTCTGCCAGATAACATGCCTTGTTGTCATCCAGCCAGTTCGGATCCGATGAAACTCCTACTGACTGACTGCCCTTCATATCCGGCACAGCCGACGGAGCTTCAGGGGGGGCGCATTATTATTGAAATCATAACATCGCATTCAATTTCGAGCGCACATATTGGTCTTAACTGTGACACATTAATTTCCCATTTGGCTCGCCACCCCCGTGATAAAAACACAATTTATTGTGAGATAGACGCGATTTTTATTTCACACTTTTGTTAATTCACGGCTTTTGTAGGCGCTGGATACGGGATTTCCGACAGTCAAATGCACCCATCCGCGCTCAAATGTCACTGGCTATGAAATTAATCTGTTGATTTTTATGTCGGGTTTTATTACATTTGGGCCTTGTCTGTGCAGCCGATATTATTGGAAACTTCGTTGACATCCATTGATTGGTATACCATAAATTTAATAACAGTGTTTCACACATGAATGAAAAGTAGGTGTTTATTGCTTGCCTCCAGAGGCGTAAAGACAACTGTTCAGAGTGCCAATAAAAATAATATGAAGTGCAACTGATGGGCAATAAAGCGAGTAAACTAATAGATGTTCCATTTTTATGACAATGGTGCCGGTGCTGTTTTGAGGCGTGGTCTGTCTGCGTTGTATATAAGAGGGTACCGTCATGTGATCATTTTGTTTTATCTTCTCGAAAAAAAATTTCTATACTGGACATTAAAGCTGCCTATAACTATTAAAATGCATGTACATTTTATCAGAAATAGTGATGCGAAGTCTGAAGTGCTCTCTCAAACTTTATATAGTTTCTCCTTATACCATGAATATGAATCATATTCCGGTGAGTTTTCTAGCAAAAGGTCTCAGGGAGAGAGGATTTATTAAGATTGTATGATAATGACATACTAATAAACGGCAAACATTTATTCCACAACGATTTGGGAGACTAGGCGACTGGACGCTTAACATCACAGAGGAAATGATAAAGATGAGGGACTTTGATGTAGGAGGGAAATTAAATTTTAAAATAACGATGATGTGAACAATGATGACAAGAATGATGATGATGGTGAAGCTGGTGGTGATGATGAAGGTGATGATAATGATGACGATGATGATGATGATTAATAGCTTGTTTATACTTAAGAAAAATGTGATGTAGTAACGAATATGACGATGACAACGATTGATGATGATGATGATGATGATGATGATGATGATAATGCTTAAGAAGATGGTCAAAATGATGACGATGATGATGATGATGATGATGGTCAAGGTGATAATGATGATGATGATGATGATGATGATGACAATGATGAAGGTGATGAATATATTACTTATTCGTAAGATAACGGTGGCGTAATGAAGATGGCGACAATAATAACGATGTCGATTATCATGTTGAGATGAGAGCGTTATAGTCTTGTTTTAAACTATAGTAATAACGATGACACTATAACCAGATAATGATTTTAACGATAGCATTCGCAACGAAAATAGAAAAACTTTACAAGACACTGAAAAAAAAACATGTATATGTTGTTATGGGAATAGCCTTCTGGGAAAGAACTTTTAGCTGATTGGTGACAGCTCTTGAAGGTGCTGCGACATAACGCTCCGGCGACAATTCCTCCAGGCTTTACTTCGTCAAAGATTTAGGGTTATATCGTTAGGGTTTATTCGGGGTTTGTGGTTAGGTTTCGAGGATTAAGGCTTAGGTATAGTGCTTGGTTCAGAGCTGAAGTTTTTAATTCGGTCAGTGTACAGAATTGAGCAAATGCCACATGAGGATGTGTCGTACAACCCTTCAGAATGTTGCCATGCTGATTTTCGGGGCTGATTTATGTAGTTCAGCATTTTCACATACAACTCTTTGAGAAACCAGTCTAAATCTAGAATGAGAAGGGCATGGACGTACAGATATGAAAGACGCAACAAGCTCTGTCATTTTAGAACGAGGTAGAAAAAAGGGGAAAATATATTCAAAAAAAGTAACCTCCCTTTTGGATGCTTATCAAAAGAATGTAGTGGTAATTGCATCCTCAGTTTTGAGTAGCGTAAAAATGTGGGATCCCCGCGAAACTTACATGCACCAATAAGAACCCCTTTGGGGCGTTACGCCACAATCTCCACGAGTGATGATATGCATAAAAGCAGTCGCTTTTGGTTGTTTTCATGTCTTTGAAAAGCCAGATAATCTTCCGAGTTAGGGTGAAGAAGGATGAAAGTGGATGATGCGTCAGTTATGAAACTGTGTGTCCCAGATTTAGGAGAGCAAGACAATACCCATACTCATTGACTAAATCTGTCAAGAAAGCATGCAGCAGGGATGCCGGCGCACGCCCGCGATTCGCACGGATTAACCGCTAGAAATCAATGATGCTAAAGAGCGGAGTAGGCGATGAAGTAGGAGAGATAGGGGGTTATTAAGGCTTGTGATTGATATTGATACATGGCGCTGATTCGTCGAGGAGAAGCTTCCTTAACCTCGTCCCCCCTCAGACTCGTGCGCTCTGATTGCGGCTGACAAGCAGGGGTCAAGTGGCTGATATCTTTATTGTGCTTGGCCTTTGGCAGCGTTTGTTGTTCGATCCCCAATCTGTGATCGATCGGCCTGTCCCGGTATAAACTTTGAAATGGAGGGGATCGCGTTGCAAACCCATCCAAACTTCAGGAGCAAAAACAAGAAAGAGAAGGTATTAGGAGAGTTTTATAGACAGGTAAATGGAGGACTAGAAAGAAGGAGGCTAGAGAAACAGCGAGCGAGAGACAGACAGACAGACATAGAGAGAGAGAGAGAGAGAGAGAGAGAGAGAGAAATTGACATGATAGACAGAGATTCCAGGAATACAGTTAAGCAAAGGGGAGCGATTCCAAACGAAATCTTTTCGACTCGTTTCAGGAAGAAGGCGGAAAACATTCTGTTATCAAAAAGGGGATCTCGACAGTGTCGAAACACAATTAATTCTTTTTGATAAAGAATTCGTAATTAAGAAGGACAATAGATACTTCACGGAAAACCCAGTTGATTAGGTTATCCAGTGGTAATTGAATGCTTTACCAAAGAGTAAAGACGCTACCCTGCAGCATGGCTACCCCTCGTGTACCTCACTAACTAACCGTGATGGTCTCAGGTATAAGATTTCTCATGGTAACATCCAGAGGGTACCCGTCGTTTATCCCCAGTAGGCAGTACCGTTTCATATCAACAGGGGGCAAGGGTACCCTCTGAAGGGTACCTATACAGGGGCGTCGCTAGAGGGGGTGTGGGGGTGTCACACCCCATGAAAATTGCTGTAGGCAAATTAATGCGCCACCTCTTTTAGAAATTGAAAAGTTGATATTAGGGCAAAAGGCGTCAGTCCCCTTGCGAAAATGGGCCCATATGATCAAGATCTCTACATTTGCGATTTTATTTTATTATCATTTGTGGGGGAAGATTAGGGTGCAGCAATTTTGTCGGAAAATTTGGGTGTCACACCCCCCCCCCCCCCCCCCCCCCTTCAAAATGTTTTGGCAACGCCCCTGTAGATATTATTATTGCCCGGTTACGTCTCCTACAAACAGTCTACTAAAGTAACCTTCGGTGGTTATCCGCCATTAATCCCTCAGTACCGTCATACTAACCAAGGTCAAGGGTACCCTCTGAAGGGTACCCCGGGAAATTCATTGAAGGGTGTAATGATGGTGGAATTTATTGGGTTTGGAGACTCATCTTTCTTCCAAGATAGGACTAAAGTTTTCAGTGTGTAGACGTCATCAGGATGGTCTCTAAACAGCACTAATACAAGACAAAGTTATTAGTTTGTCGGACCGTAGGGCATGTGATTCACCTACAGGACCATCGGATGGATCATGCTTTTAACGGCTTGGATACGACATGGTGGGAATTTGCGTGGAAGTAAGTGGTATCTTTTCAATAATGGAAACCACTCAAAACTTTTAGAGAGTCCACGAAGTCATCTTCGTAAAAGGAAAAACAAAAAAAGTATATCAGAAGGGTAACATTCTATAATTCGGAATTCCCTTCCCTCTTCAATTAAAGAGTCACAATCGCTGAATGATTTCAAACGTAGGTTAAAAGAATTTGTTCTTGCAAATTATCGATTGATTTGAACTTTTTATTTATTTTGATTGTCCAGTTATACACCTGGCACGGTGTTGTGTTTTGTTTGGGGGTGTGTGTGTGTGAATGTCGTAATGTTGTATTTTGTATTGTTCTTGTAAGCTTGATCGTACATTTAACTTTTAATTGTATCTTTGTTAAGGTCGGCCACTCGTAAGGGTCACTTCCTTTCTGGCTGCTACCTGCCAAGCAACTTTTTATATTTAACTGTACCAGTTTATATATTCCATGTATTATATATATATATGTATGTATGTATGTATGTATGTATTTTTTTAAGTTTGGAGAAATGAATTGAATTAAAGTGAAATGAACATCGTGATATCCGTTAACAATATATTAAGTTTAAACAATAAACAATGAATCAGGATATATGTATCCCGGTAAACAGGGTTGACAATGTGAGGAAATGAGGTTAAGAATAGATTCAAAATCCATCTGCATCGTTTTATTGAATACCCCCAAAACAATATTGATCAAATAACACATGATACTCCCACTCGTCTAACTTTTTTTCGGATCGTCCCTCTATTTCGACAATACTTTCCCTTTTCAAAATTTAGGTTAATACCTTTACTGAAATAATACATTGTAGGCTGTACACGCGTAGGCTGACATGAACAAAGAAAAAAAAAATACTTGCGCAAGGGCTCGTTAGAATGCGTAAATTCTTATCGCAAATATTTTGCATTTAATCCTCTTAGGGTGTCATATCGGGAGAAGAAATCTGTGCTAGGTTCACTAGTTGTGGGAATTGTGCATGTTTTATAAGATGTGTCACCCGTATCATGATGCCCTTTCAGACGAAGGAAGAAAAAAAATAATCAAGAACATTCTTATTTGCTATAACAAAAATTCAACAAGAATGTTTGAGCAATAATCAGCTCACTCCATACCAAACGTTTCTACGAGAAATATTAGTTCCTGGCTTCAAAAAATGAACATATTGTTCTATTCAAGCACGAGAACACAATTACCACTCATAGAATTTTTTTTTAAAAGACTGGACACAATGCGTTCAACAAATTTACTAATATAGCTGGTATACATTTTTTTTTTCTCTCAGTCTTCTTCTCATTTTTGAGATTAGCTTAATTCAGACGCGAACTGATATTTCTGAGTATTGGTTTATGACCAAGTCAATTCAAGTCAATTGTATTCTTAGACCTGATATAAGAATTGAAATGGGTATCTGAGAATGGATGTTTCACTATCCACCCTGTTATTTTCTTGGGATACCCTGTAGAGCCAATCTCCATAGAGCTACGAATCAATGTCGATGTGGATGTCTAGTAGGTTAATACCGCCCGACAACATCGACCAATCCCTCTAGGGGGGCCGAACACGGGCAGCAAAATAGTCATATTTTATTTATCGTCCGTATCGAGCAAAATAACACTTGTTCTATTTTAATCTCTCAACAAAACGGGGGCAAAAGGAGATGAAATTCTTCTTTCTCATCGCCGTCACCTTCTCTTTCTCTCCTATTCTCCACGCCACTCGGAACCAGGCCAAGCATGAATTTTGGATCAAAACATTCAGGGGACGAGCTTCCACTTGAAAAAGCGGGGTTATTCATGGAATTAAGGGGATGCCTAGAACATTGAAGACGTATTGTACAGTCGGGCATGTAATGGGCTTAGAAGATTTACTGTCTCTGTCTGTCATGTCTAATGGAAATGCACTACATCACCAGTTAGAAGAAAGATTAAGCTCTTGAAAACGGATAATTTTCCCAAAGGTAGAGGTGTCGTGGTCTAGTGGATATGTCACCAGACTGTGGATCACATGGTTCTCGGTTCGAATCCCGCCGTGGCACTAATTTCCTTTGGCAAAACATTAATCTACATTTGCCACTCTCCACCCAGGTGAAGTAAATGGATACCCGGTAGGAAGAAGTTTCTTCGATGCCTTAGTGCTTATCATGGCGGCTCGGCTACAGCCGGAGTAATAGTATGATACCTTATTAAGCTCCGTAGAGTATGTAATTTTGTATAGTAGCTGCGCTATAAATTGACATTTATCGTCATTATTTGCTTTCTAAATTATTCTTAGAAGGATTAAAAAGAAATGGTTACGCACAAGTTTTAGTTTTTGTTTAAGTGGTGAATATCACACATTCTTTTTAAATAAGGCAAGTGGTACAGCTGCTGATTTAATATTTTTAAGTGCTGCTGGTGGCCGAGAAAATGGGAAAAAATCTTGGGATCTCCCTACCTTCACCCCCAATAATAGATTTAATAGATACTTCAAAAATTTTTGGAAACACACAATAATCTGTCGGCACCCTAACGAATTGTCGTCGGCAAATGTCTGTTCATTTTGTCGACACTTTCGCTTGGGCTGCCCCAAGGAATTCCAAGGAATACCCGAGATATTTTTCTCGCCAAACTCAATTCTATCCCCCCCCCCCCTCCCCTTCTGACATCCTGTGTCTGCCCTTTCAATACCTTTAATGTCTCAATTCTAACATTAGACATTATGGAATCCTTGGCGCAGTCATTATACGAGCTATCTACCGAAGATATGAATTAACCACAAAGTAAGGTAAAATATTTACAATCATTTTGATAAATAGAATTATATAAATTGACAAAAATACAGGAAATTAAAAGGTACGGATAGAAGCATGTAAATATTTCTGTATCATTAGGCGAACAAAAGTACAAAGAGAATATAACCATATCTGCGAAACATTTATCTTGGGAAGCTACCACTTGACATGGTTGTTATTCAAAAGGAGCGGAAAATCTCGATCTCAGTATGACAAAAAACTGTAATTCCTGAGTCCCCCATCCCTGGCGGGTTCACCGCGGTTGAAAAGTTTTTAACCACAATGTCAGGGGTTCCCGCCATGTTATCCACTGTTAACATGACAAAATTATTTCCAACAATCGGGTGTCCCTCATTCTCTGTTCCCCCTTGGAGCCCAAACCCAAATCCCTCTGGTAATCAGCATATGTTGTCCAAGGCGGGGCTGTCTCGTCATCAGCAGACGATACACGCGGTGAAACGCTTTCGCGCGAAAACTGAACAGCGATTAGTCTTTTCACCAGTCAATGACTCAGAAATAATGTTTACTCAATTTAGCCCCGCGACGATGTCTTCTATGAAATCGCGTCATCTCTCCCACCGCTCTAATACAAACTGACGGCCAAAAATAACTGGGAAAGCATGAGCTTGTCGAGAGGGGAAAAAAGGCACAGTAACCCAGAAAATCGTAATCGCAAGGGACGACGAAACAACGAAGGAATTGGAGCATGCGAGATAAACGGGGCATAAGAGGGACTGGCCTTCAGACAAGAGTAGAGCGCACTTTTCGAGCTCGTGTCATATAGCAGAGACATGAACAGAGAATTGAATGAACAAAAATTGTTATTGACGTTGCCAATTTGCCGAAGTTACGTTGGCATCGCTGCATGTCGATCGTGGCGATAGGCATGATAGGGGATATGGAAAGTCAAATGTAAAGGGTTATATTGTCGTGCTTACACGTTTTTGGAGAAGCCTGATATGTATTTCCATTACCTGATTACAGTATTTAAAAAAAAAAAAAAAAAAGAATTAGATATCTAATTGCCTTGACGTTGATCCTCTAAATTTGTTCTTTTTGGTGTGTGGATATTCCGAACGTTGTTTTTTTTTATTATTATTATTATTATTATCTTTAAGTATTCAGGCATAGTATTCAGGCAATTTCGTGTGTAAGATTATTTTTTTTACAGAATTCGTTACCTTATTCACGTCGGCACAAAATGGTTAGTCATGGTCTAATCTTATCGATAACCTTACGGAACTAAGATATGACGTCTTGTCATTCAGATATCTTAAATGGCCACTGTTAGCAGCTACTATATTTTGATTTAAAGCACGACATTGTCAATGTATTATCTCTCTCTTTCTCTCTTCCTCTCTCATCTCTCTCTCTCTCTCTATCTATCTGTCTATCTTTCTATCTATCTATCTATCTCTCTCTATCTAAGTATCCATATTTATTAAGATATCTATCTTATTCTCTATTCAAATAAAAACAGTAAAGTCTCTATTCACATTAAAAAAATGAAGTACACAATGTCACAAGGAGGGTATACGTATAGACATGAACTAAAGTTTTATCGAAGGTACACGAAAAAATCCGAAGGCATACGGAAGTCGACGAAGTTAGACGGCGCGTCCTAAAATTCGAATTGCCGGCTTTTGAATGTATTTTGCCCCACCCCCCCCCCAAAAAAAACACACTTATATACACACAAAACCAAATCTGGAATAACTAAGGACCAAAAAAGAAATCCCCAAATGTGTGTTCCTTTGCCCCCCCCCCCCCCCCCCCCCCATTAACTCCTCCACCTCAAAAAACAGTTTTAACAGAAGACGGCAGAGATTTTGGACAAAAAGATGATATTGTTGTTTTTCAGAGTTTCTCGGATATGTATCCCCCCCCCCCCCCCCCCCCCCCACCTCCGGTGCACTGTTAAATATGATTGTATCAATTTATGCTTGCAAGGACTGAGAAATATGAATCCTTACCTTCCAATGACACTAGATGGCGGACGACCACTTATGAACATGACATGTCGATAAACTCATGTATTCGTCATCTCTCCTGTTCAGGTCTCAGAATTGACGATTTCAACTCGTATAGTTCGGCCCGCTCATTAGATGTAGTCGTAGAGGACGATTCATCTTCATGTCCTTTTTAAGACGACATGAATGATGATTATGAGGAGGAGGATGATGATGATGATGATGACGACGACGAATCAGGCTTTTTGAATAATGCCGGTTTCTGCCTCTGCTGGACGCTCATGGCGCTTGCTCAAAAAATGTCTCACAAATTCAACGTTCTTGGTCAGTGTTTCAAAAGATTACTTTCCATTAACTGTCTTATTAGCGATAGTTATTCTTGAGATGGTGTCTTCAGAGTTGACATAAAAGTTGACAGACACTCTGATTTTCTTATGAATTGTGGAATGCTATTCTAAAGCTGAGGTCCAGAGGAGTAAAAAGCTTTGTCACCCGAAGCAGTGGGACTGAGTTTCAAGGAGGTTAAGAAAGGAACATTTTTTCATTCATTAATTTTATTAGTAGTAAGGTTACATTTCCACTTTTCTTCTTGCGGCCAATTACTCAATGTTTATCATTATTTACATTATGAGAGTCGTTTCTAGTGTTCCAGCAGTGTTCTCAATACAAAGCATGTTGAAAATCAACTTTGATATTGTTAAGGAATGCATTGTAATTGGCAAGATATAAACAACAGTATTAGCGAATAGAACGTTGATATATTTATATCTAAAAACATGTAGCTTAATATTCTACATATTGAATACACTTTAAGTGCACAAAGAATGTGCGATCCAATTGTGCCACACAGAGCAATTTTAGAGCCCAAAGGCACTTCGATGAGCATATTTTTTCTTTAAAAAACACGTAGCTAATAAAATAATGTAGAACACCTTATACGGTACATGAAGCGAAATAAAGACCTGAGACCACAGATAAATGCAAAAAGCAGAAAAACATATACAAGGCAGTAGCTACGAGCTGTAGGCCTGCCTGTTTTTGTTGCAGTTTTTTCTGATTGATGTATACGATAGAGTGCGTGGACTTTTTGTGTGGGTATATGAGGTGGTGCTATGTCAGTGCCTTGTGTAGCAATGTTCAGCTTGAGTGGGTTTGTTAAGAAGTACGTGTGAGATGGCTCATTGTATTGAGAACGTTTACACAATAGCGTCTTCAGGTAATTGTTGCAAGGGTTGCCAATGCTAAGACAGTGACAACTTCCAGCGGCGTATTCGATATTTATACAGTCAGTCGATGTATGTTGCGGGGGGGGGGGGGGTACTCGTTTTTCCGAAGGGTCATAAAAACATGAAATTCCTATACTAGGGGGTTCATAATTCTGAAAATGAAATAGGGTTCTTATTCTGAAGATTCGTAATTGCGAGAAAAAAAAAGATGTAGAGTTCTTTCTATTATACATTTTCGGAGTTATGAACCTTCAGCACTATAAACCCCATTTCATTTTCGGAATTATGAACCCTATTTCATTTTTGTAATTACAAAAGCTATTTCATTTTCAGAATTATGAGCCTTTGGAATTACGGAAAGCCTTCGGAGTAAGGAACCTTCGGAAAAACAACATGTAACCTCACCCCCCCCCCCCCCCCCATTTTGAGGGCCATTGCAAATAAGATGCAACTTGCAGTATGTATGCCGAGCTATCAAGAAACATTATGCCTTTCTTCCATGAGGTATAGAATTCTGCTTTCCCACCCCTCATCCCATATTTGTAAATTACCGGATAAGCAACTGAATACATTTTCTAAACTTTCATGTTCGTATGGAAGCTCTATCACTTTCACTGTTCTGTAAAACATATAGAAATTATTACTTCCATCATCGTCTTTAATATATGATATTCTCTACAAATAATCATTCTTTGATAAGTTATTATTTTAGATACTTGTCCAGAAACCAAAAAAAATGAAATCGACCAGCATACAAGGAAAATTGCGAGTCAAAGAAGAAAAATCCAGCCAATTTCAATGGAATTCAGATGATAGAAAGTATTTTTCAGCTATTACCAAAATATATATGTGTTTCTATAATCGCAGTGGATGTTCAAACAAGCAGTAAGTCCCAAAGTGAAATATGGCGCCAAACATGACAAAGAGAATATCTTATGACAGACTGTCACTGTGTTTCTTTCCTCATTCTTTAGATCTCGTAATATCAGTTAGGCAGATTTGCACACCACCTGACGCCCTGTGATGTCCCCTTTCAGTCTTATGTCACGTGACACACAAAGTAAAGGGGTGATTTCCCAGGTATCTCTGTCAAAAGGCAGGTTTTAAAGATTCGGCGCTTATATGAAGAAGAAAAAAAAATCATGACAAAAGTGATGTGAAATATCATTTCCCCGTGAGATCATTGATGAGAGGTGATCCGACCTCATTTTCTTCGCTGCATCATCCGACCAAAGTCAGCATGTGATCTCGTCACCCATCCATATCCCCCCCCCCCCCTTCCCCCTCCTCCTTCATTCACTCGATAGGGAATCGCGCATTAAAAAACAATCCACGCGTCTTCATGTGGAGTCATTTTAATACACCCGAGGGTTTTCACAACATACGTGATGTTAAGGAATAATAAACGATCATCTCCACCCTTTATCATCTCCTTTCTGTACTCTCTGTCTCTTCCCCTTTTTTTTTTTTTTTTTCGCTCTCTCTCTCCAGGCTTAAACCCCCGTGATCGCTTGCTGGCGGACACGTCTGTGAATGACATGATATTCCAGCATGATTTTCAGGTTCAAGTACATGGTAATCGCATCGATCTGGACGGTATGCTGAGGCACGCACGCCGGCATCACTCGGGGGTAATGGCGTCCTTGCCGCATTGGACGACCAGGCTACAGGTTTGACGTTGAAGAAACGCTGTGTTAGTTTAAAGACAGTACGGACGAATACCGAGACATTTTGGGAGAGTTGGTGCTCTTGCTTTTAGTATTGGGGGTTTATGTTCTTCGTTACTCGAACTTATGTTTTGTAGCATTATGGGTTATTTCGTATTTTTAAGAAAATGCAAAATGTCAAGGGCATATCCGTAGCTTTGCGGTGTTAAGTGGTAGTGCTCATACAAGATGTATCAGGAAACATAAAGACAATTAGAATAGGTAAATTTTGTCAAATGTCCAAATAACGACAAACCATTCAACGATAAGCCGACATGTGGAAAAAAAAGTTAGGTGGTAAGTTGTTGCACGCATGACCTCCCCTTTTCTGTGCTCATGATCTGATAAAAATCGTATTTCTTACTTCTTGAGAAAAAACGTGTAGATGAGAAGAAACTCCAAGGAAAGGTTGTGATGATGTATAGCGGATTAGCGACTTTGGCCCGTATTCTCGAAATGCGCCTAACTTAAGCCCCCGCCTAAGTGTGTAGATTTTAGGTTACCGAGTTATGGAGCGCCAAATGTCATCCTCCTTTAATCTTACAAAATCACATTAGTTCTGGGACTAAATGCAAATACAAAAACCTACACAGTAGGATTGATTTCTGATTCTCATTTCATGCCAGAAAATAATTTAGTTTCTTTATTTTGTTACATTTATAATAATTTATACAGGACTTACGGGTTGAAGAATGGCCTTCCATAAATCAGGGGCCTAAGTCAAGGCTTAACTTAGGCCACTTTCGAGAATACGGCTTCTGTCTTTAAAAAAGACTGCTTACAAATGAGAGGCAGTTTTTCTATCGTGACATAATCTACAAGGATACCCAGTTATTTTCATAAAGTAAATGCATGATGTCTGATGAGAGCCACACCACCCCTCAACAATTTCATGCTCTCATGTCTCTCCTAAACCAATTCAATAAGCTGCTAGTCATTACAATTCAGATTTCAGATTTAGATTTTATTTCATGACATTTTCATTTTTCAAAGTATATAACAATAAGTATTATGAAGTTGACAATATTCAAAATAATTGACAACACAACTTAGTGCATAAACATTTTTCGATCCTTACAAGTAAAACAAAGTGCATTAAAGTTTGAGTTGTGAGAGAAAAAAAAAAGTAACATCAATGAAGACTACGTAAGATTAATTTTATGAAAATGAGAATGAAAACAGAGATGCATTGATAGCCGGAAGAGCCCCCCCCCCCCTCCCTCCCCCGATTGAAGGATGAGGAAAAATAACTGCAACTTGCATTGAGTTTGCCACCTTCCCCCTATTTAGAGGATTTCGCCCTCTATCTCCTAATGTATGGATACGTCATTTCATGAATTCGAATTAAACGTCGGTTTATTGGATCTATACCCACCCCATTTCCTTCATTCAGAAGTGCTTTCATGACCCCTTATTACTTGCATCTAACGGTCTTACATCGGTTGTGTTATCGCACCTCTCAACAGGTGTAGTCACCAATGCTGCCAAAAGCATCTCAAAGCGTATAGCCCCCCCCCCCCCTCTCTCTCTCCCTCTCTCTCTCTCTCTCTCTCTCTCTCTCTCTCTCTCTCTCTCTCTTTCTCTCACCATTACCCCCACTCCTTAACAAAATGGGATGATCGATCAGATGGTGACGAAACGAAATCGTGACAGATTTAAAGCAGGGCAGGGTCGAGCATAAAATGATAATACGCCAATTGTGTGACGGTATTATTTCTATCCGCTATGCATCAACTAATTGATATTGATGTTCCCCTTTGTTATTGACGTAAATATGAAGCAAAATGAAAAAACAACGCATTGCAGGACATGACTTAAACATGCCATATACATCATAGAAGTATAGGTATAGCAACAAATCCTACAGCCCATCAACAAGTGTCGTCAATGATGGCGAAAAAAGACCAATAATTTAAGAATCATCCGTAAAACCCCGCCTACTCTGCCTCCCATTACTCATTTTAAGAAATAGTTGATAGAGAATTTCGGAGAAAGATTCAAGGACTATTCAAAATGTTATACTATCTTCTTAAAATATCATATTGGGGAAAGAACGTTTCCTGATCAAATAGGAACTCATTTTTCGGTTCAAGTTGAAATGTACCCTCTCATAACCCCCTTTTTGCCATGAGCTTCATTATACCAAAAGTTATACGTTAATTTGCCTGCTTTGTTGACAGCGGTTACAAAGGAAGGGAGGAGAGAAGAGTATGGAGAAAGGAGTAATTGTGAATTTAAAAAAAGGGGTATATGGGGGATGAGGGATGGATATGATTGTGTCCCCCCCCCCCCCCCACCCACCATACTAACCCTCTTGTTGCCAGAGATCTAAAATGCCATAGCTTTAACAATTTATTTGCCAGTGGTAATGACAGGGTATAAAGAGGAAGAAAGGGTAAAAGACGAGGAAAGTGATAAGGGTAAAAAAATAAAATAGGGGGATGTGGGGATGAGGGATGCATTCGGTGTGTTTTTTCGCAAACGCCCAAATCGAATCTAGGTTGATGAAACGGTATGTGGTGCCCAGAGTGACGTGACATCAAACATTGGCGCTGTGATCTTTTGCTCCATTTGGTTTTTGGGGTTCGTACAGGGTGAACAAAAAAATAACAATTTTTTTTTCGAGAGGCCTCGTAGTCGAGATATTAGAGTATTTGATTGGAAATACAAAGGTGATCATTTCAAGCCCCGGCATGTCCTTTTTGTCTTTACTTTTATCTACATTACTTCTCTCTACACAGATGTATGAATGGGTATTTGCTATGATGCGAACGGCATTGGGATAAATTAGCATGTGTACGCCTGTAAAATTGGCTGGAATGCCCCCCCCCCCCCCCGCCCTCCATCCAGAGTTGAGAGTCAGCACTATAAAGTGTAAAATTGTAATTTATCCCAATGACAGCTGTAATCATAAACTCTAAAACACTATAATCCACAAAACAGGTATTTATATGCAGGGGCGTCGATCCGTTTTTCGGAATGGGGGGGGGGGGCAATGAAGGTATATAGTATCCTTCATGATTTTTTTAAACGCCTCTTATTACCAGCTTCTCCACGGTTACATGAAGCAGGGAAAATTAGAGAATTTGCGAGCAAAGCGCGCGGCGATATTGAAGTCTGATCGTGCAATACCTTTTGTATTTTAATGTTTGGGACGTTTCATTTGCTGAGTTTTGCATCATTTTTCCTTATTTTATTTTACACCTCCGGATTTATTGGGGGCAAAACGAAATATTCCCCCCCCCCCCAATATTTTCTGGGGGATCGACGCACCTGTTTATATGAGCTTCCTACATGAGTTTTGAACTAGGTATTATATGGCCTTTATATTTTGACACATCCTGTAGCGACTCCCAGTCGACGTAGCTGGCAGGCATGAATGAAACTATCGTATTTCTCATACTACCTATATGATGTTTCGACGAAAGTGCACGGGGGAAAGTCACTTCTTGGCTCGCATTATTTCTATGACATGGCGGGCATTCCTTATTTTTCCTGCCGTAAATACAGAAAGGCTTCTTTTTCCGTGTTTTGACTATCATCCATCATTGTCCCTTTCCTATCAATCGTGGCTGTTTGACATAATAAATTACGAGAAATCGAAACTCCGGATTGGATCACGATTGCAGGGATAGGCCTAGATTTTTTTTTCTTTTTTATCCTAGGAGTGAATGGCAGAAGGTGATTAAACATCCGTAAGTTGACGAGTTCCATGACTATACGCGGATGTCAAATACATGTGGTTTGTAAGAAAGAAAAAAAAAGTGAATGGAGAGATATGAAATGGGGCGTGGCTTTAAGTGCAATTTGGGTTCAATTTTCAGTTATGTCTTAGCAACGTGAACTGGTGTTTATAAATTCTTTCTTTCTTTATTGGTGGAGGTTCATATCAGCCCTTCTCGTAGTGGAGAGAATTATAGACAATCTGTCTATGTATGTCGTTTATAATTTGAAAAAAAGTAGCGAACTGAAAGGGAAATTATGGTGTCGGCTTTTAAAGTATATCAGAGATACGCTACAGGAGAGTTGAAAGTGAATATAAATGAGTACTGATGGCCACACAAACAAACTGAAATAGTGAGGTGTTGAGATTCCTCTTTCAGGGCTACTAAAGACAGGATGATGGTGAGGGATAGACAGAAGAAGAAGAGCAAAGCACGAAACAGATACATAAGAGATGAAGAGAGGGGGGGGGGAGAGGGTAGAGACAGAGGGGGGGGGGTAGGGGTGAGGAATTCCGCTCTCGAAGGCCGATTATTTTACAATGTTCTGATCAAAACTTTCTAAACATCTTGAGAACAAAATACACTCCTTTCTTTTTCATATTCTTTTTTATGAATGAATGCAGGAAGCTTAACAAATCTTCGAATCAAATGGATTAGTGAATGCAGTAATGCACTCACAGATTTTCTATTTTCTTTTGATCAAATTTTAAGAGTCTTTAGCTAAAGCAAGAATCGATGGTGGTCAAGGATATCCTTTCACGTAATGTCATCGAACACCCGCAAATCTGTATATCGCGTTTTAAGATGAAAAGTTTGATTAATTCATTTTATTCAACGATTTTATTCAACGAGACACTGTGACTTTTGATGCACAGAGAAGGCAAAGATGAAGTGTTTGCCTAACAGTTTTTGAGATATTTATGATTTACGATACACGCTCGCCATTCATGGTATTCAGCGTTTTAAAACCCGCCCCACACATCCGGTATAAAAGTATATATATTATTAGACCTGTAACTGAAATTACCATTTATTATTTTGGGACTAAAAGGAAATATCCACCTAAATTTTTGGAAACGAACAGAACGGTTACGAAAGACAAAGCGAGTCCATACAATATACATTTTTATCCCACTGACTTTATTACCAGACCATCCAGAATGATAAGACAGTCATGTAATAGCTATATTTATATCGCGCTCACATCCATATTAGGGGATGCTCAAAGCACCTACAAAGTATTACTATTACATTGGATTCATCCAAGCTGACCTTGGGCGCTGATGGTATTCACTATTACTTCCGACCAGGTACCCACCCATTCAGTACACCTGAGTTGAGAGTGGCCAATGTAGATCAATGTCTTGCCAAATGAACTCGAACCGCGAACCCTTTGATCCACAGTCCGGTGATATCCACTAGACCACGACGCCTCCACTTTCAAAAAGCTATTGGATCACTTATAGAGTGCTCAACAAAACCTTTAATTCTGCTAAAAATTATTCGAGTGAGCCAACCGATCCTACTGAGCGACCGGGGATGGCCTCTGATTGATTTTCGGATAAATAATCATCGTTTTGGGAACAGCTTCCTTGCATAACGGCGGAATCCCTCTCGCAAACAGTTTTCCCATCATTCTGGAGACGTGCATGCACATTGGATGTCGACAGCCCTTCCGAGCCCGTGTGCAATGTCGACTTGGCCTTTTTTTATAGGTCGACATGTTGTCTCAGGTTTTCTTGATAACACTTTACGCGCGGGTCGTGCTGAAGCATCTCAATGATCGTGTCGCCCGAGTCATCAGATGCTCGGCTGCTTGATCTAATGTTTATCCCGGCTGAATTGAACTCACATTTGGGTTCAATTTCAATTTTCCTGGATTCCAGCTCGCGTCCAAATATACTGAGTTTTGTTGTTCGGTTGTATCGACCGATGAGTTTCATGCCATGGCGAACAAGCTTCAAGAAACACGAATATGGAATCAACACTTTTACTTCAGGAAAAAACGAATTTAAACAGAATATAAAATCGTTTTACTAGGACGGAAGAATATGTTTTCCTTCTAATGAAAATTAACCCACAATGCAACTGATTTTATACGATATGATTTTTGGGGTATATAAACACTAAATGCTATGTATATAAAACACTAAATGCTATGTATATAAAACACTAAATGCTATACATGCTAGAAACAGTGTCATTTGCAATAGTATCCATTAAAGTCAAATCAAATAACAAAAAAAGCTCATATTCAAAATATTGATAACAAATAAATCTAAACAAGAAAAATGGATGATCATCACCAACATTGTATTTACCCCTTAAAAAATGAAAATTTAAACAAGAAGTGTTTAAGGTCTTAAAAAATGAAATGAAATACTTGGATTATATGATTGTTTGTGTAAAATTATGAACATTTTAAAAACATTTTCGAAGAAATAATGAAAGCTCTGTGTAATCTATTAACGCCATTAATGCATGGGGGAACTCCATTGTCTGTCCAAAAGTGGGAGTGGAGATGTTCTGCTGTAACTTAATGTGAATATTAATATATGTCACACCTTTTTATACACGTTCTACTACAAACTGAAAACGTCAAAGCAAATCTACGTTTTTATCCCCTCTCCCTGTACCTGTTTCTGTGTCTGTGTGTGCGTGTGTGTGCGTGGGTGTGTGTGTGTGTCTCTCTCTCTCTCTCTCTCACACTCTCACACACACACACACACACACACACACACACATATTTACACACACACTTTCATTTGATTTTATTGGACATGGTTTATTCAATATAAAAAGCATTGCATCTAAAAGCTTAATTGAGATTCATTTACTTTCAAAATAAATATATAGTAAATGTGAATATGCAATAACAATAGAATATCAACATGAGTCAGTATTGATATAGATTACGGTAGTAACAAAGAAAACAGATAAACAGTGAGTGTCATTCGTTGAACTATTGGTAATTATAAGCCTATAATTACAGGTGTTTAAAAGCGCTGTCAATATAACTCAAGGGAGAAGTTAAGATATGATGATAAAATGCATAATTCATTATAAATTTGGTAATTTGATTTAAAGAGAAAAAACACCAAAACACAACAATTTCCATCAGAATTTGAAAATCAGAAGTATGTTAGGACAAATTATTGATTATCAAAAGATGAAGGAAATGTGTAACTATTTGAGTGAATGAATTGAAATGGTTTTATTTATTATCAAACTTCGCAGCCAAATGGCTGAATTGTGTCTGATTTACAATGATAAAAATACGATAACGGAAAAAAATACACTACACATAGGAAACACGTTAAGAAACAAAATTCAAAAGATAAT